>JAODUP010000399.1:245000-367500 GCA_025642065.1 Paralvinella palmiformis
CAACCTGGACATTCACGGGGCGGTGGTTTGGCCTGTCGGACCACCCCTTTAAGGGCGACCCATTGAAATTGTGAATGATTGTCAGTTTAAAGTAGTTAAGTATGCGATGGGATATTCTGCGTTATCTTGTTTGTCGTGACACATCCTTTGTCAGATCTCTGTTCTTTTTCTGCGATGGGATGTTCGATGTCATCTTGTCTGTCCTGACACATCCTCTACAACATCTCTGTACTTTTTCTGTTTCCAAATATATATATATATATATATATATATATATATATATATATATATATATCCATATTATTTAGAATTAAAATTTGTGCATGTTAATTTCTTCCAGCATAATTAAATGTCTTCCAGTTTTCCAGTTTTTGACACAATCCTGGTTTTATTCTGGAAGAAATACAACATTGAATGATGATTATGATGATGATAATTGTGTTAGAAATAAGTTATCATTGATAATAATAATACAGTGTTGATTCTAGGATGCGTTTTTGCGGGATTCCAGCGAAATTTAGATGCGGGACGCAAAACTTAAACGAACAGCACCCGAGGTGCCGCAGAAAATGTCCATCAATCGCAATTTACCACCAAACCCACGTCCGTTATATGATACACTGACTAAATAGTCCGAGTAATGAACGATTTACCAAAAGTACTTAGTTTTGTGTTGAGTTGTTACGTGCTGTTTGATTGGCCGAGACACTGAACACGTATGAAATTTGGCCAATGAGTGGGCGTCTTCTAAGCTTTCACAAGTATCGTCATGATATTCAACAATCACGGCGAAACGAATGGCCTAGGCCCCAGGGCCCACTTCATGGCAATCCTAGAATCAACACTGTAATAGTAACAATAATAGCAGCACCAAACAAGAACAAAATCAATAAGTTCGTAATTAAAATTGGAGCCTAATTACTTAACGAGCTGTCTCATTTGATTTTTGTTGTAACGCATAAATTCCCCCCCCCCCCACAACGTGTTGGCTATCAAAATTGATATTTGTAAATAAATCGACAATGTTCTTGACTGCTCGCAGCCTTGGATGAAGATCATCCGTAAATATAGTTACCTCATATTTACAGCATGTGATGAGTTTTGGGCTGTTGCTATTGAGTAGGTCAGTTGTACTTGTAGTATTTATAACTTGCCTCTCCTTCATCTGTTATTGAAGGAGTTCGTCAACTTTTTTGAAATCGGATAAATATTCTTTTATTAAAACGAAAAAGTTTGCTGATTGTAGTTTAACCGTACCAGTTTCTTCACTTTTTGTTTATACCGTGACAATTGTTACCTGTATGTGTGAGCGTGCACGTGTGTGCGTGTGCGATGGTGTGTGTGTGTGCGGGCATATACACATGAATAAATAGCTCTCTGACTGTATATATATATATATATATATATATATATATATAATGTTTATTAATTATCTAGTTATAATACTATTCCTATATCATATATATATATATATATATATATATATATATATAGTATCACCTTTGTTTATATTGTCTAGCGTTTATATATTCATTATCAGCGTGATTAATACAGGAATTTTATCACTATAGCTACTTACCAACTCTTTTAACGCCGTGCTTATATATATATATATATATATATATATATATATATATATAATTTAAAGTACAAAGAGAACTCGGTGAAGTGTTATTGTATCAATATACTAAGCTACAGTTAAAGCCGAAAATATGTTCAACAAAAAGCAAAGCATTTTGATTGTTGTCTTCAGAACCGTTGTCATGGCGGTTAAATCGTTTCCCTTGGTGTTTAGTCTTTCCCGCTGAAAGGGCAATGTTTCTATCACATTTAGTTCGCGCGATGTGTCGCTTGGAATATGAACCCCCACAACATGTCAGCGGGGTATACAGTCGACGGTGTGTATGTGCGTGTGTCTCTTAGTGTATATATATATATATATATATATATATATATGTGCGTGTGTGTGTGTTTGTGTTGTGTGTCGAAGTGTGTGTGTCGTTCACTTGTAGCGCTTCACCACCCTGGACACCGTGTCCATGATGAGGCTGAGAGAACACTTGAACCAGTTCGAGTGCAGGTTGTAGTCGGTGAGGTGGCTGTGGATCTCACGGACGGCCTTGATGTGCTGCTTGACCTTGACCTGCCAGATGAGGTCGACGTCGACCCGGCGGGCGGCTCGCCGGATGTCGACCGGACAGCGATCCGACTGCCTCGACGACGAGATCCTGTATCGGTGTTCGCTCGACCACGGCAGACAGTCAGCGATCGAGTCGGTCATGATGAAAACGAATCCGGGCCCGTCGCGGTCAAGATTGGCCAGGTCGAGGCGCATCATGGTCGCGCAGGTTAGCGTATCGCCGAAATAGACGTCGTAGAAGCGTTCGTCGGCGTCCACGTCGAGCTGAGGTAGATTCCGCGGTGAGGCGAAGTGGTTCCGGTGGTGGCCAGCTTTCGGCTTCTCCGCGTAACTGTAGTGGGCTACCGAGCACGTGCATTTGGCGGCTAACACTGAGTCGCGACCTTGATCGTCATCGTTGACGTCACTGTTCGGGCCGTGCATCTTACAGTCGTCGATCGAGTCGAGCAGCTTCGCCGTGCAGCTGCTGCTGATGACGCTGTTGTTGTTGTTTCCAATGTTGTTGTTGTTGTTGTTATTGCTGCAGGTAGTCATGCCATCGGAGAAGCTGTCCGTCGGAATGGTGGTGTACATGTCCGAGAAGTGTCCACTATCGGGAGCGTCGTAGAGAGTATCCGTCGACGAATTACATCCGGTTAGGTCGAGGTCATCGGGACGACCCGATTTCGGGGTCAGTTTCCGTGCCCGACGAGGCGATGAGGGCGGGGAGAGCTTCCCCAGTTCGTATATGTCGCGTTGTTGTTTGCTGTTCGGGTATTCGTAGCTGGTCTGGTGTAGTTGGTTGCCGCCAGAGGGAGCCTTGCCCCTGTCGAGTAACGTCTCGGCGCTGCCCCGACTGGTGGCAGCCTGTGAGCTGATACTCTCTAGTTCCGTGATCCGACTGTCGCTTCGCTTCTCCTCGTCGCGTCGACGTCGACCTTCACCGCCGCCATCGTCGTCGTCGGCGTCACCGTCGGGTGAGTCGTCACGTAGGAAGAAATCGGCGTCGAATTCTCCGTCGTCGTCGACGTCGTCAGCGCCCACCTCTTCACCCATCTTGTGTAGCTCGCCGCGGTCGAAGTCGGCTCGACAGTCGTTCACCCAGGCTATGACCCACTCCCCGACCTTATGTTTCCCGTTCCGGTTGAGCCACGTCATCAGGTCACCGGTCGAGTCCTCTATAGCCTCAGCGATCTCCTCGTGTAGGATGCCGCGCATCAGCAGATAGCGGACGATCTTCCTGGCCGAGCTGTGGTCGTAGATCGGGAAGGCGAACGTACCGCTATCAAAGATGTCGTACAACTCCCACTCCAGCTCCACCGACATGTTGGTCACCTGACTCTAGACGATGGTTGATTGGCTTAGACTTCTCTCACCGCTCGACTGTTCCACGGTCTCAGTGGTCGTGAACGTTATCGGCGCCGCCGGATACCGGACATTGCCGTTCGTCGATCTGTGATGGTAAGGAGGTGAAAGGAAAAGAAAGGAAATCCCGTTTTACAGCGATTTTCTGCACATGGTAGGCTGCTGGTAGCGCGGTTGGCATACGGATCTACGGGACCTGGGTTCAAATCCCGGTCCGGCTGCGGCAGAAGGGTGTTTCATCTTTCACTTTGCCTCATTGCCTCTGCATCATTCGGCCCATTTAGCCTACCATGTGTAGAAAGGTGGGCCAGAACAAGAACACACGGTAGGCTAAATTGTTCGGACAACCACGAAGGCGTAATGAGGCGAAGTAAAGGTGAAACACTCCTCAGTTACAGCTGGAGTGGGATTTGAATCCTGGTGTTAGCAGTCTCTGGAGAGCACTACCAGCTAAGCCATGGAGGCAGATTTTTGAAATGAAAAGTCTTCATGCAAAGTTAATTTGTATAATAAACACGACATAAATAGGAATAAACATACGGATTGTTATATGGTGGGGGGGGGGACAACCTATGACTAGAACTGGTGGTCTGTTGTTGTTACAAATATGAAGACTGTAACATTTAGTCGGGCAGCACCGGAAAGAGAAATATGACGTCATGCCTTTCGCAAGCACGGAATCAAAGTACATCGTGTATCCATTTGGTATTGTCTACGTCTCTCTAATGTATGAAGAATGAACTCTTCGGATAAGTCGAAAAGCTCAAACATAGTGACGACCGCTCCGATAATAGCTCACTGGTTCGAGTATTGCGTTATAATACACTTATAGATTGTGGGTTTGAATCCGACTCATACCTGCGTGTATGGGATGTTTGATGAGTATTTCGCCCGTCGTTCATATGTCTCAGGTGTGACCAGTATTTAGCCTGAACAAACTACTCTTATATATATATATATATATATATATATATATACCTCTTGTATATCGGCCGACTCAGCTGGTAATTTGGTCCAGGTTTAAGTCGGTACAAATGCCAATTGGAGGTTTGTTTTGTTCGTGTGGCTGTTGTTTTACGGCTTTGGTTCGTGTGGCTGTTGTTTTACGGCCATGGTTCGTGTGGCTGTTGTTTTACGGCTATTGGCTGACCGCCGAAATACTGTAAACAAACAACCGGAGAACAACTCGGCCTTGCCTTTATAATAAATCCGAGTGTCTCATAGCGTCCCGTTAGAGTCGGCATATGTATCGGCGTGTACTCTCGTTTTGTGGCTGTAATACCACGGCCAAGGATGAACAAGGCTAGCCAGATGCCGAGAGTACGGCGTGTTTACCAGCTGTAACCTTGGCTAGATTACCGGTAATTACTGACTTATGGGGCGCCTTACGATGGTAAACTCCGCAATACTGGAAGAGCGGTACTTAAGGCTGATGTACAACAGTTTGATGAAGGTAGTTCCATCTGATGGTGGAGGTTGGGGTGTCTGATATAGCCCGTTGCTCGTTCCCCCCCCCCCAGTAAATGAGTGAGTGAGTGGATGAGTGAGTACTTTTGTTTCGTCTTGGCGCTGGTCACATCGGGAACATTTGGTCGAAGGATGGTTCCCTAGACAATGCCCCTCCCCCCCTACGAACATCGGTATGAATCGGTTTTGAAACCTGACTCGGAAATTTAGAGCGTATTGCTTTAACCACTGTGCTCCGAACACTAGTCGGTATTGTTGTCTTTCAGTTGGGAGTGATGTCATGTTTGGGACTGTAGCCACGTGTTATCATAATTCGTTTCTCCATCAACTAAAACAAGCATTAGGTGTTTCACCAAAAAATGCCAGTTCCAGGGCACACACGTCAACACGACACCTGGGCTATCTGTGGTATTTACTGTAACGAGCACCGTGTTGTTGTGGTCTCGTGGTTGCGATTGTTGTGAAATGTTCCTCGCGCTGTTTTTAATTGGGTGTTTTCGCTGCTGTGTGCGGTAAAGTTGTCGCTGGCCGCCGTTCCCCCGATATGTGTATATGGACGGCTGATTTGTTGGAAGCAGCCTCTTTTTTTCCTGCACGCGGTTTCATGTTTTATGGCCACTTCTGTGCACACGGTAGGATAAATGGATGGTTTTTTAGCATGACACACACACACACACACACACACACACACACACACCACTATATATATATATATATATATATATATAGTGTCGTATTCGTGGCCAATAATTCACCGAGGTAGCTGATTGTACTCTTACAATTGTTCACACAAGCCAACTTTAAACATGATCTACCTAGCCACAGTATTTAGATCCAGGTTTAACGATGTCGTTGTTTCCAGATCAGTCTGACGGCTGTATGATCTGTATAGATCTGATCGTCATCTGTTGATGAAAATCTGTTGATGAAAATCATGTTATCCACAACTACAATTAGTGTGACTACAATAAAAGCCATTAGGTGCATCTTTCTCGACAGACACAATATATATATATATATATATATATATATATATATATATATGCCCAATTGCCTGTTGGACATGATCCATATAGTTTGTTGTATTGATTGCCAGTAAATGACCTTTGTAGATAATTGGTGCTGTTAGAAT
This sequence comes from Paralvinella palmiformis, assembly GCA_025642065.1. NCBI lineage: Eukaryota > Metazoa > Annelida > Polychaeta > Terebellida > Alvinellidae > Paralvinella > Paralvinella palmiformis. The sequence continues at coordinate 251,084 of JAODUP010000399.1, forward strand.
TGATCCATATAAGCCATAATTAACATAACTCGACGCTGGTCCAGTTTGATTTATTTCGAATACCAGCCACGTTCTAAAACGTTCTATCATAATTCGGTTCTCCATCGACTTAAACGCGCACTGGGCGTTTCAGTGAATAAATACTGTCGATGACCCAGTTCGAGGCACACATGTCAACAGGACCTGTGGCCCATAAATGTGACAGGTCACATTACCCTTCTGGAGACAGATCGTCAGGTCAATGGGTCAGTCTTCTCGACAGCGAAAACCATTCAACGGTCAGACTTCGATTATTGCAATTCTTCGCAGATAATAAGCCTGTGTCAGCGGTTAGTTAGTGACATTTTTTGGCGATAGGCCCGGATATCGGATGAGCTCTGTCTATCCTTAGATTACGGGATTACCGGATTTCTGCCACGAATGTCTGCGCAGATAAACGCCGTCTGTTGACCTTTCTGCGAAGGTCAGAATAGTTGAGAGAAAGAGCTCGTCACATTCTACACAGACAAATTTGGCTTATCTCCAATATGGTATTGGTCAGCGTGTTGCTACCGTCGCCGTTTGTTATAAAGTAAATCACATGAAGATTAAAATAGTGATTCGGAGAAGAACTCGTGGCCATCGTTTGAAAGGTCTACATCGCTTTGAACCGAGCCGAATGATTTATTATTAAATTTCACCATATTAAGAAGACATTAGGTACCCTAATAATAATAATATATTTACAACTGGAAATATCATTGGTTTCTGGAAAAAGCGAGAAAATATCCGGATTCAATATAGTTACCCTTTTTTCTTTAGCGTTAGATGTTGAGGGCGCTTCTGTGGTCTAACTGGTAGCGCGTTGGCTCACAGATCACACTACCACCTCAGTACGAATCTAGGCGTGGTCATATCTGAAGGGTGTTTCATCTTTGACTTCGCTTCATTACCTTTGGAGGTCGCTCGGCCCATGTAGCCGACCATGTGCACAAAAGTGGCCGTGAAACATCAATCACCACCATGAAGTTTGGATGGCTCGCTGGTTTAAATGCGTGCATTACGAAACACGAGGCAGTCATTTGGTGAAATGTTTTTCGAAGCTTAGAATGTGGCACCATTTTAAAAGTTGTCGACGGGGGAAATAGAGAGTGTTGTTATCCTGGCGCGTCATCGTCATCGCTAAATATGGATGGTAATATTTATTGGAATTCATTTAATTTTAAAGATAAAAATCTCTTTTATTTGGATGTTTGACGTGCCCCACGCGTTGATTTCTCGCTCATTCGGGTGACAGTTCAGTAACTACACGGGTTAATATCTGTTGATGTTTGCCAAATTGATAGTTTCGTGTAGTGTCATTACATTTTGCCGTTTTAAGGCCACTTCAGTGCACTAGGTAGGCTAAATGGGCCGAGCGACATCCAAAGATAATGAATCAAAAGCGAAAGATGAAACACCCTTCTGATACAGCCCGGCCGGGGTTTGAACCCAGATGCTATAGACCTGTGGCCAACCGCACTACCAGTTAGACCATCGAGCCCCCCTCTGTGTCGTAAATATTTCAGTAATTTCCAGATATCAGACGAGCACTGGGAGAAATAATCCGGCCGCTTCAGTGTCCGAAACAGGTACACCCCCCAGCGTGTTCCGGGCGAACCATATTATTAATTCAGTCATCGCAGAACACATGAAAGCGGCTGATATAACATCGAACCTGTTGAATTAGATTAAACACGTCTGCTTAATAAGTCAGCTTAAAAAGCCACGACGGAGTAATATCGGACGCCTTATAACCTGGCCGAATCGGGAAATTGTTTGTTTGCCTTGTTAATGTTGTGCTTGGAGTGAAGTGCCCAGGGGAGAGATGAGGAGAGGGTGGTGGAGGGGGGTTGGGGGTGGCGGGAGTCTGGTGTGATAACAGTCGGTGATATAATAAAATGACCGAATAGCAAACACACTTTAAGGATAACATTTTATATTGATAGTTTATCTTTTGTTTTTACCGATCGCCGTCAGTGTCTGGAGGGCAGACGGACCAGACTGTTGTACAATGACATTGGTCGTTGTTTGTGTTTCTGATCGAAAGATAACACACACACACACACTGTGTTTGTGAAACTCTCTCTCTCTCTGTGCGTGTGTTTTAAAGTGATTTTGTTGACTATAGTGTTTTCGTTTCACCTTGTTATGTATATCTAGCGGTTAACATCAACATCAGAGTTGGCTGCTAAATACAATTAGTTTTAGTTCGCTGAATAAGATAACCAGAAAGTTTGATGTAAAATACAAATACCAGTAGGATAGTACTGTTTATATCAACCTCTCACTTGCTATTCAGTGAATACGCATTTACATTTCAATATGTCACAAGAAAGTCATCTCATTCATCTCAGGTGTATTTATAAACTGATAATTTTGTGTCTACTCATAATTTTAACACGACTGCAGTAGATTTGAGAGAGAGAGAGGGGGGGGGGAGATACATAGAGAGAGAGAGAGAGAGAGGATCATCGGGACTACACTTCAGTTTGTTGTTGAATACGGGTTAACAATTAAGATGTTGATTGCTATTTTGCGGCCACTTTTGTGCACATGGTAGGCTAAATGGGGGCTGAGATGAAACACCCTTCAGATATGCCCACGCGGAGATTGGAACTCACGCGGTAGTGACCTGTGATCGAACACGCTACCAGTTAGACCACGGAGGCGCCTCGGTTGACAATTAAGAAGAAATACTACTTTTAGGTTACTTTTACAATAAAGATAGCTACATCTTCAGAAACTTCAGCCATCGTGTGTTTTTATTGTTGCCATATAAATGAAATGATGGCCCCCAAACTGATAAAATTACGTTGGTACGAGTTAGCCTCTCACATACCGATATGTCTAGACTCGTCTAACCAGGGAATATGTTTTAAAAATGGGATGTCATAGGTGGTAGTTAATGACATTCAGCGCCGACATCTGTTCGTGTATGTGGAACGATGTAGTAATAGGATGCAGAATATAAATATGACTTATGTATAAAATTATATTTGAAGTAATACGTCTACTGCCCATCCTCAGAGATTTATCATCCATCTCCATAAAAGACCCGTGGCCCTTTATTAGCACGTGGCTAATTAATTAACCAGCAGAATATGCGCGCATGCTCAGTGTTGGCACGCCACTGCGAAAAGGGTATATTTATAGGGAATGATCACCATTCCCGCGCTCTCTTATGATCTCCGTGGCCTAGCGGTTAAGCACCCGGCACTTGGTGCCAACGGTCGCAGGTTCGATCCCAGCAAGAGGTCGAAACCTTTCCAGAGGTCAATTTCTCGGCTCACTACATCGCGGGTGGATGACCACGTTAAATGGCGCTGCCGTCTCCACTGAATTATTTAAAATAAAGGGGGACGTTTAAAACCCCCGAAGACGTAAAACACTCCGGCAGTGACCACCCTCAGGGTATTTCGGCTCCATCTTTCCGTACTGCTCCCCTGTGAGTGGTGGGGGGGGGGTTCTCAACCACTCCAACATAGAGGCCGTGCCGAATAAGCGACAGCCTGGGGATTCTCCCCGAAACACAAGCAAACAACCGCCGCCCCCCGCGATCAAACGCAACATATTTCCTGCAGATGACAATGTCCTAGTCAATACCGGAAAGCAAATACTAGTCAACATATTATATAAGTCTTATTTAATTAATTTATTTTAAACTCCTTTTGATATATTTTAATGTCTTACTTATTGTGTGTGTTTATATTTTACTCTCCTGTTAGATGGCTGGAATGATTATATATATATATATATATATATATATATATGGATCAAAGTGGTGCTTTTGTTAGATATATCAATATTCCTCCTCCCAGCAAAATGTTAATGAGGTTAGCCTTGACTATTATGTAAAGGTCAAATGTCCAAATATCTGGTCACTTTTAACATATTCAGTTTGAGCTGATGGTTGAGCTGATGGTTGAGCTGACGGTTGAGCTGATGGTTGAGCTGATGGTTGAGTTGATGGTTGAGTTGATGGTTGAGTTGATGATTGAGCTGATGGTTGAGCTGATGGTTGAGTTGATGGTTGAGCTGATGGTTGAGTTGATGGTTGAGCTGATGGTTGAGCTGACGGTTGAGCTGATGGTTGAGTTGATGTTTGTAGTATGTTTACTTAGTCTGTGGGTAACCTTGTGCTGTTGGTGTCATTATTTATCTGTGTCGTGGGTATGAAGGGGATTGATTGATGGATGGATGGATGGCTTCACAGGTGTGTTGTGGCGATATGGGAAATAGCACGCACGCACGCACGCACGCACACAAACACCCACACAAACACGTACGCATATACACTCACATACAAACATACACGCACCGAGACCTATACACACATCCTCCCCACACACTGAGGTAAAGCAGTGGCACATTTTGGCCACCGTTTAGTCAGAGCCTGATCTTTGTTTGGCTACAGTTTAGTCGTATTTCAGACACAGCTTTCACAGAGTTCATTCACCATTTAGTCACAACCTGGATAGACCTTGGGTTTAGCAACATCTTAGCTTCTGTTGTTCATTGTTCAATCACAGCATTGCTCATTTTCAGCGACACTTCAGTCGCAGTTTAGGTGGAACGTAGTCGAGATTTTGCCCACCACATAGCTCACCGATCGGGAAAGGTTTAGTCACCTATTAGCCCGGTTGGTTTGGTTTTGTTGTTCGGGGAGAATCCCCAGGCTGTCGCTTAATCAGCACAGCCTCTATGTTGGAGTGGTTGAGATAACTCCTCCCCCACCACTCACAGGGAAGCAGTACGGAAAGATGGAGCCGAAATACCCTGAGGGTGGTCACTGCCAGAGTGTTTTACGTCCTCAGGGGTTTTTAACGTCCCCTTTATTTTAAATAATTCAGTGGAGACGGCAGCGCCATTTAACGTGGTCAGTCACCCACGATGTAGTGAGCCGAGAAATTAATCCCTGGAAAAGTTTCGACCTCTTATGGGATACGAACCTGCGACCGTTGGCACCGAGTGCCGGGTGCTTAACCGCTAGGCCACCGGAGCTCACTATATTAGCCTGGTTTAGCCAAAGGCTAGTTATAAGTTATCAACAAAACACTCACTCACTCACTCATTCACTCACTCACTCACTCCATCATCTTCTCAATAACTCTCAGTGTGAGTATCATCCTATTCAGATATATTGAATTCTAGAACCCGTTCGTGCTAGGCGCATGCGCATTCCCCGGAAGCCATTCCTCAGAGCGCCGTGTTTGCTGTCTATAAACAACCGTCATAGCTTACGAGAAGTCGGCTTTATTAGATGAATGAAAACCGAACTAAATGTTTGTCATGTTTCTCCCTCTCTCTGTCTCTCTCTCTTCTCTGTGTGTGTGTGTGTGTCTTCTCTCTCTCTCTCTCTGTGTGTTTCTCTCTCTCTTCTCTCTCTCTCTGTGTGTGTGTGTTCTCTCTCTTTCTCTCTCTCTCTCTCTGTGTGTATGTTTTTTACTCTCTCTCTCTCTCTGTGTATCTGTGATGTGTGTTTTGTACTGAAAAGTTTCCTTCATAACACTTATCAGTCGCCACACACATCCCACGGCATGCCGTAAGAAGATTGGCAAGCTATTTGTGTTTTTTTGTATTTTTTAGGTAGTTTCAGCGTTGAAATGTTGCAGGCGAAGAATAAATATTGAAATCTGCTTCCATACTTGAAGTACGAGTTTTGTTGATTGGATGTAAATAGTTTTGTATATCTTGTTGTAACGTAGAGATGCACGGTACAGTGAGCTATATAATGTAAATTCTTGTCAAACTTAAAAGGATGTTAGTCGAGGACGTTTTTGGTGAGATCACAGTCCATAGAAAACATCGGAAAAGGATCAGGCATATTTTGTTTTATCCAGATAAGTCGAACAATTAAATAAACAGCTAATACGAAGGAGGGAGGAATTAAATGGGAGTAATTACAGTGTGGTATATCTCGAAGTCATTCATTATCAACGAGCTACCTACACTAAGGCAAATATCGGTGTCATGTGTAATGGCAAATGTCATTACCAAATTGCGTGGCTATAGCACTATTTCTTGCGTGCATGGATGCATTTAATGCAGCGTATAATCATCAATCGCGGGCCCGTTAGGAGCTGTTCGCGCACAAAGGTCGGAATTCAAAATGAACGCCTGCCTGTTTGTCGGATGTCGGAATAAAATAGATAACTCGTCACTGTTGGTCTTCCTGTGAATGAAGGAATCTAGGGAAGCAAAGAGCGTACGATCGTCATGTTGAAGATTACAGAATTTTAACATAACCGATTAGTGGCTTATTCTTACGGTGTTTTCAAGTTGTCAGACAATGGAATTGCCGTCAATTTCAATTACGTACGCACGCACACACATACACACGCGCGCGCGCGCACACACATCTCTGCTTCTTCAGCTTCCAGTGTTGTGTTTCTGAGCCTCGATGTTGCAATTTCATCTTTGTCGACCAGGAAATAAATTTTGTTATTTCGTTTACGATCTTCAAGCATAAAACTAGTATTTGGAGTCGTAAATCTACACGTTGATCATGAGAGCTAATTCTACATTCCATGTTCCTTTCATCCACAATTAGAAATGATTATGTTTTCTCATTAAGAAGTGACCACCGTAATTAAGGCGAACAGTCTTGACTAAATGTGGAATTTAAATCCAGTCGGCTTCCGCCGGTCTGGGGAGGTAATTGGTTTTCCAACTATTTGAACGATCCCGGATTTAACGAGACAGTTTATGTCTGGATCACTTGCAAGAGGCGTCCGAGATTTGGTGGATAGCTTCGGCGACATTAGACCTGCAGCTGAGAATGATGATGGGACGCCGTGTGCCGGATGGCATCCGGAAGATGGGATACGAACTGATAGTTGTAATCCCTTAGAGCGGATTACGACTGTGTTCCGTATTTATCTAATCTGGATTAAGTGTGAAGCTATCATCTAGATATATACTGGGAGCCCTTTCCCGTCTTTTGTCTTGTTGAATACGTTCAGTCGTAATCTCGGGGCGAGGGGTCGGGTGTAGGTTATATGATTAATTTACCACGACTGTAATGAACTTAAAATGAGATTGGAATGAACTTAAAATACGGTCACACCGGAGACATATTACCAATTGGTGACTTTCTGAGGTAACATTCCTAAAAATATCTTTCCCCAATCACCCCCCCTCCTTGTCCCTTTGATTTTCCGTGGCCGTAATGATAATATTTCTCACGATGGCTCCGGAAGGAAGGGTTGAAATCCTCACAACAATCAGTTATATAACAAGTTGACGTTAACTAACATAAGATGGTGGCTGAGATTCTCCGAACACTAAAACCCATCATTATTAGAAATAATATTAAAGAAATAATTACATAATAATTCCCTATTAATATATAATATTTTGTTGTCTTTATTACAATGTTTATTGTGTCCATGAACCTGCAATCCGTACTCGGGGGGGGTGGGTGATGTATGTGGATGAAAGTATATGAAAGGTGTAAAAACACGAACACACGACTTACTAGTCACTTACCAGTCAGATGCAGTTCGACATTCTGGAACATACGGCATTAACATCTGCAGACGGCAGATGTTGGTAACAACTGTTACCAACATGTGCCGTCTGCAGATGTTGGTAACAGTTGGTAATGTGTCAGTGGACGTCGGCCATAAGATATAGATTTTTAATATGTCCTTTAGCTAGCAATGTGATTGCCGATCAGCTCTGATATACCACTGAAGGCCCCCCCCCCATATACGAGTGTTGTTGATTAATGTTTAATTTACCTGTCGTTCAGACAATTACACATTGAAATAAAATGCTGCTGATGATGATCAATGATAGTAGTAATAATATTATTATTTATGACATATTGATTAATGTTGAGTTATTTTGTGATAAACTCACACCGATATAAAATGCTAACTTATTATCAATTTATTAGTGATTGTTAATAAGGCCAGACCGTACTAAATATAATAAGATGTTTATTGTCAGTTTGGCTGATGGGTAAATTTCTGTTTGTCGCGAAATTGATGTTTTTTTATCATATAATGGAAGAATAATTGGAAGTTCTGATTTTTGTTATTGTTGAAACTGTAACTTTGATTTATGGCAAGGTCATCGTGTTCTGGATATACAGCTTGCTATCGTCTGCTGCAATTGGGATCAACAGTAAATCATCAACTAGCAGACGTTCTTTCCAGATGTTGTAACAGAATATTCATTTGTAGAATGCTGAGTGTGTAATAATTTTGTGGCCACACAGTGTAAAGTCTACTCTCTCTCCGTGTGTGTGTGTGTGTGTCTGCGTGTGCGTGCGTGTGTGTGCGCGAATGAGAGGAAGAGCGAGTATACTGTAACTCGCCATGTGAAACCATTCAGTATTTTGTTTCTTATTGTTGCTAAAAGGAGACAGACATTATGACAATGGTCATCATAAAAGCGTGTCAGTTCCTAATTGGGCCATTAGAATCCAGATAAATAAAGCTCACAGGGACGGATAACTCTTGAGATTCGATCCGGAGACCTGGAGCTCTACATCCCGGAGTAGAACCGTCCATTTGACGGGACGTAGTTTGCTGAACGTGTACGGGAACGCATCGATAACAAATTTCTTATTCCGGACCACACCCTATTCGGTCCGGAGATCGTTTACTCATCTGGATCACTGCGGTATGAATTAAGACATACCCGTTCACGTAAAGGTTTATATATCTGGGGATACGTGTACGTGGCACAGGATCCTATCTTAGATGCTATTGAATTACGATCAGATGGAGGGCGGTCCTGTAGCGCAAAGTATAAAGAACTGCTCTGTAAATCTCTTGTACAGATTTGTAATATCAATTTTATCTACATTTCTGGTATCAATCCCGTTCGACTGTCCCTCGATGATGATATGTTCCCAGTATGGTTATGTTAAATTGTCACCGAGTCACTCTTAGGATAATTAATTGAATGTGATTATTTGCTATATATATATATATATATATATATATACATATATGTGTGTGTGCTCGTGTGTGTGTGTGTGTGTACTTGCGGCTCGGGTACAGAAAACCTGGTGGTATGCATTCTGGACGATTTATCAGAGCAGCAAACCCAGAAAGGTGTATTCAAATGGAAGGTATTCTGTAAATCAGTAGGTAAATGTGTGTTTATATATATATATATATATATATATATATATATGGGGTGTGTGTGTGTGTGTAGACATATACACATACGCGCCAATTTGTGTGTGCATATGTGTATTCCCATTGTTGTACTGTTGTCTGTTCGGCACCACAGCGGGTGTCCAATTTGCCATCTACCGGAAGCAAAACAATAGCGAGACGAAGCCACGCGGTCTCTGTCTGTTACATCATCCCAGTTCAAAGTCTGTGGATGGTCTTTGTGTGAATACTGACAAGATAACGGTGATGATGATGATGATGATAAAACCATCTCGTACATCACTTCTTGTCAGTCAGTACTCGCAGTACCTATACCAATCGGTGGCGTAATCTCCACAAAAACCTTTGCGCGCCATCTTTCGCGATTCACGATAATAACAATTTCTTCATAATTCACGGCTCTAATGGATTCTATAGTCAATTATGAACCCGAGAGGACTATAAAGAAACGGACTTCACCGGAGAGACTACCAGATAACTATCATTTTGTTTCTTTTCTATACAAAAAAAAAAACCCAACAAAAACCAAGAAATTCTCTGTTTATATTTTTCCGTATCGTTTGCGGGACGAATGATATATTTGTTTATAGAAAACGTACGATGTTAAATTCTGTTTAGAAATATGTTACACATTACGTCTAACTACAGACGTTCGTGAGCCACCTTCTTCTCGTAGTTACACATTACGACTAACTACAGACGTTCGTGAGCCACCTTCTTCTCGTAGTTACACATTACGACTAACTACAGACGTTCGTGAGCCACCTTCTTCTCGTAGTTACACATTACGACTAACTACAGACGTTCGTGAGCCACCTTCTTCTCGTAGTTACACATTACGTCTAACTACAGACGTTCGTGAGCCACCTTCTTCTCGTAGTTACACATTACGTCTAACTACAGACGTTCGTGAGCCACCTTCTTCTCGTAGTTACACATTACGTCTAACTACAGACGTTCGTGAGCCACCTTCTTCTCGTACCGTCGTTTCACAACTTGTCTCGGTGACACGAAAGAGGGTTTCATACAGGTTTTTAGCCAGGACGCTCCCCCCACCCCCAACTCATCGTCATTTGTGTATCTGACTGGATTACGTCTAAAATGTTCACCTTCGACTTTACGTTAGAGAAATAACACATTCGATGAAGGTATAGGGAACTGTTCAGTCTCATCAACTGCTGGGGGATGTTCTGGCTGTCGATTGACTGAGAACGAGGTTGGTGTGGTCTCGAGTGGTTTAGCACAATCTGTGAGATGAAATCTTTCTCATGTCACTGATTACGGGAAGGGATAGAGGGGGGGGGGGGAGGAGGTGAGATGGGGGAGGCTGTTTGTTGAGATAATTGTGTTTCTATGTTGATGTACATCATTGAAGTTTAATTGAGGTGTTCTTCAATCTGATTGAATATGTACACATATTTAATTATCTCTCTTCTCCCCCCCTTTCTCTCTCTCTCTCTCTCTCTCTCTCTCTCTATATATATATATATATATATATATATATATAAAAGAATAAATGGTGTTCGGACGTGTCGACCTATCAATGGTGGGCTATCATCCCAAACGTTCACTATAGGTGGCGCTCTGATAGCGCAATTCTTAAATCACTGGGTTCGAATCCAATTCATTCCGCGCTCATTCAGACCTTCACCGTCACAGTTATATTGGGGTATGCAATTTACCCCCCCCCTCCCAAGCCAACACATGTTCCCGTCTGTCATAAGTTTAGAACATTTTTAGGATTTAAAAAAAAACGACGTACGTTTCTTAAGATATCCATATCCGGGCTAATATATAGGTTAGCCGTACGGATGTTGACGGATACTGGATAGTTGTAGCCTGATTGGATCCGGATTTTATCCACCTTTACGGAGAACGTAGCTAGCATGCTAAATAGCATATGGTTATTATTTATCGGGTGATGTGGTGGAAGATTGAATAATGAATAATACATGAATATCGGTGGAATATATAGGAATATCGGTGGAATATATAGGAATATCGGTGGAGTATATAGGAATATCGGTGGGCTTTATATCAACTATCGGTGAACTATTGAAAGGTACGGAGTATATGATATAAAGTGTCAGTGTCAGTCATGACGAACCGTATGTGAATATTGTCCAATTACAATTACTTTCATCGATGACAAGGAGAAAAGCGGGGGGGGGGGAGGAGGAGGTTGAATGCCGCTCATTTGGTGATATTAGTTAACGTAGAGAATACGTTAAGACGGAACCTTTGTCCCGATTTCTTCTTCTCAGTAACTCATCAGTATTCTAGCTTCATTCGTAACATTTCACGGAAGTGTCGTAATAATATTTACGTAATCCTATGTTTCGCATATTTGTCAGCGCAGGACGGGGTGGGTTCGAATCCCGGTGGTGGCTGTGTTTGGGGGATGTTTCCTGAAGCAGTCGCCCGTTGGCCATATTTATTTTCTTGGGGGGGGGAGCATGTGACCAGAGCCTAATATAAAGCAAGTCACTCACTCAGTCAGTCACTGGCGTGGATGAGCGTGCTGCCATTACGTTGAGACGCTGTGCCAGGACCGTCTAACGTATGGATCGCCGATGAACTTGCACTGTTGCTGTTACGTACCATTCAGTGATGATTGAAAGTTATCAGAACAAAACAAGCAAATGGTTCGTCAAAATAATTTGTTCTTTTTTCCTTTGAATAATGTTTCTGATTTCTTTCTTTACCCCTTTCTGTCTGACATTTGTTTCTGATATAAACTTGGAGTTGAGTTGTTTAACCTCAGTACTGGTCACAGGGAGATATGACCGAGGGACGTCTGTGAAGGGAAACAACTACTCTAACCACTGCATCATCGGAAAGTCCAAATTAATTTGGACATCGGTGCCCGAATGAACATCCAGTTTGGCTCCTCAGTCCCAAAAAAATTGGATAACGCTATTTATGTACGATAATATTATGTCTCTTGCTCTGATGATGGATGGCGGGAGGTCTACTCCGGGTCAGTTCGGCCCTGTTTTAGGTCAGTTCGGCCCTGTTTTAGGTCAGTTCGGCCCTGTTTTGGGTCAGTTCGGCCCTGTTTTAGGTCAGTTCGGCCCAGTTTTAGGTCAGTTCGGCACTGTTTTAGGTCAGTTCGGCCCTGTTTTACAGATGTAACCACCCCCTCCTCTCGTCTGATGACATATCAATCCTCATCTATTATATGATCACACTCATTTATCAGTGATGAGGTTGGAACTATTTTCGATAAAAGATCACCGTTTAACCTTCTATAACGGCCGTAAACCTGTCCATTTATTATGTCAGATGTATGGGGCTCCACGTGACTGGTGTTCTATCATTATAGGCCACCCCCTCCTCTCGGGTGTATGGGGCTCCACGTGACTGGTGTTCTATCATAATAGGCCACCCCCTCCTCTCGGGTGTATGGGGCTCCACGTGACTGGTGTTCTATCATAAAAGGCCACCCCCTCCTCTCGGGTGTATGGGGCTCCACGTGACTGGTGTTCTATCATAATAAGCCACCCCCTTCATCTCAGATGTATGGGGCTCCACGTGACTGGTGTTCTACCGTAATAGGCCACCCCCTCCTCCGAGAGTAAAGTGATTTGTAAACGACTGCGAGGTCAGATGTATCAGCATTTCCAGAGTAAAGGCATTTCAAGTGATTTGTAAGTAGCTGCGGGGTCTAATATATCTGCATTATAACAGTAAAATCATTTCCAGTAATTTGTAAACGCCTGCGCCCCGCTAAAGTGAAGGCATCACGAGTGATTTGTAAACAGCTGCGGGGTCTTGTAGGAAGGACCCATCGACTTGATTCATTATTGTTAGAATGTGCAGTAAAAATTAATGTTAATGTTTCAGATACTTTTGTCGATCAATGTATTTTGTCGGTAACTGTTCGTTAATTCCGGATATGGCTTCGTGAAATGTATTCATTTATCTGGATTGACACTGCTAGAGATGGAAATACGAGCATGTGTTATCGGCAAGGGGGGGGGGGAGTCTTGTAATGAGAAAGACATGTAAGTATTATATAGGAGTTTACATGTGTGGCTATGTTTTGACAATACTACAGACAGGAAGAGTTAGAAATAGCTCCCATTACCTTGTTTACATTGTATAACATAAGAACAACCTATAGAAATATGATTAGTAATCAAGGTAAGCGGTAAATGTTTGATTTAGAAAATTTGCACAATTCTGAACGTGCGCATCTTCCATTTTAAATTACAAATTAACATTCTGTCGTATCATTTCTGCTTCATTCTTGTCTAATGGAGTAAATCTTGAGTACAATAATGTGCGTCGTTCTGAGGCCAGTTTAGATCTGATGGGGGGGGGGGGATATGAGTGTGTGTGTGTGTGGGGGGGGGGGAAGTTGGTGGATAATGTGTTTTTACAGAGCCACAAGCCACAGGAAAAGAGAAAAAATGACCCGCATTTCCGTGTTTACGTTGACTTGTAGAAAACAGCCTATAGGAATCTAATTGTTAACTAAAATAACACTAAAATGGTTGATCTAGAGGGTCATTCATTATAAATAGGGCGCCTCCGTAGTCTAGCGGTAGCGTGTTGGACCACAGATCACTACCACCCGTGTTCGAATCCCGGCGTGGGCATATCTGAAGGTTATTTCGTCTTGCACTTCGTCTCATTACCTTTGGAGGTCGCTTGGCCCATTTATCCTACCTTGTGCACAAAAGTGGCCGTAAAACATCAATCATCAACATCAATCATCAACATCAATCATCATTCATTATAAATAAGTAAATGAGTAATTTAGTTGTGTGTTTTCTTCTGTTATATGAATCGAAGTTAAAAATAATTATTTTAATGGAGTAAATCTTAATTACACTCAACCGTATAATTAATAATTTAGTAATATTCAAGGGATTTGAAGGGGGGGGGGGAGGCTGTGTATGTAAATAAAATCCTATTTTTAACATTATGTTTTCCCATAAACAATTATGGCTTCATATTGTTTGTCTTAATTCGCTCGATGTCTTGATTAGACCATCAGAATGATTCATCAGGGAATTAAACTCCCACAAGGGAGACGTGTCTGTTTCATCGGGTTGTTGCGGTAACAAAACCAATAAAGCGATTCACCTACAGTCAGTGGTGGTACCTGAGAATGGGATGTCCAGTTCAGAGCACGGCCGTCCTACGAATGTCTCATTTAACTATCTAACACGCTATATTATAACTATGTATTAATTTAAGGGCGCACCCATGGCATAACTGGTAGCGCGGTTGGCCACATATCTATAGCACCTGGGTTCAAAACCATGGCCGGCCAATGTGAAAAGGGTGTTTCATCTTTCACTTCACTCCAATACCGTTGGAGATCTCTCGGCCGATTTAGCCTTCATTGTGCACAAAAGTGGTATTAAACAGCAAAGTTTACATGTGTATTAATTGTTTGATGTTTTCCAAAGCATTGATCTCAAAACAGTAAACTCACAGCCATTATCTGAAACGATAGCTTTTTTAGCAGATAACTGCAAAGAAGGGACACTTCTAAAACCCAGTCGTTTAATTACAGTTGAAGAGAAGCATAAATGACATAGCACACAGACACTGGCTTGATGTCCACAATTGTCTGATAACTAGAAAGGACAACATCAGGTTAGACAAGATAGGAATCACTGACACAGACGTCGGATAGAAAACTTGTTCTATAGTCAGCTATATTGATAGAGCTTCAAAAGATCGTAATTGTCAAATGTGGGACTCCCAGTTTTGCCCATTGGAACTCTATCTGATATAATTCCAATGAACGCTGGAATAGAAAGACTGACAGATGGGAAGATAGAAGAATGCGAGATGCGCACAAACAATCATCAGGTGTTGTTGATGCGACGCAGCTTCCAAACGTCTGCGTACATTAATGTTGACTGCAGAGCAACGATGTTAGGTCACTGGCCGAAATCATAATTTGATGAAGCGAAAGTGGTTCTTAGCCCTAATTAATTGTCTGATTTATCAACCGGCACCTGTTGGGTGCTGTCACTTACCAACTGAAATGCTTCACACAACTGTATTCGATTAAGTCTTTGCTACAGTTCACCGGATGCTCTAAGGTGTTGCTAACTCTATCCTATCCTAGGCCACTCGAATCTCGTTATCTACGGATAAGGTTATTATTTGGTGTTGACCGTCCGGATTCCAGTCTGAAAGGCGACTTCCTCGGAACTCGATCGCAAAGGTTCAGCGCTAATTTCTGTTGTCGAGCCTCAAACATCTATGGCACGTTGTCCTTTCCTTCCTTCACTTCGGAAGACCTCGCGACAGCACAGCCTATCTAGTGCCTTTCACCGGTATTCGGCCATTTTATACAAGGAAGTCCCCCGCTGGCATAACACGCCACTGTCCCGTAGGTTTCCGGCTCGTGAAGATTGATTCTGCGAAGCTGTGGCCAATCAGGCTGGGCCTTCACAGGGCACAGGCTCGATTGGGTTTTGTGATTGGCCGATTTCCGATATCGCTTTGAAGATGATAACTGGTGATCTGTCTACGAGAGAGTGGGGGCTGCCTGCGTGGTAGATGGGGACCCCAGGCTACGGTAAGCTTTCTGCGAAAATTGCAGTGCCAGCAGTACTGGAATGTTCCGGGCGCGGATATGTTGGCACCGCAACCGGCTTCCTTCCGGGTCTGTGTTACCATGAAAGGCAGAGAACTCTCGGCTCGTTTGTGGTTTCTTATGATAGACTTATGCCGTATAGCGTTTTTGGCTTCTGATGTACAGCTTGCCGTGTAGGTGGTGATATTGTTTAGGCCGATTAACGGTCAGTGGTCGACTTCTGACCAGTTAAGTGGTCATCATTGTGACCGCTCGTCGTGACATGCCGTGTCCTTTTTGGACAGTGTTCGTTAAGAGTCGATGGCATCGTAATGGCTCATTACAGAACAATAATACAGGCGACAGCCAGACGTTATAACAATGGCGGCACTTCCGGCTAGATACCACTAGTCAGTCATTCTCTAATGGAGCTCTTCCTTTGTGTAGCCGGTTGTAGTATATTTCCGTCCGTGTTCAGCGACAATCTGAGTACACGTACAGATATTTAAATACACACCGCTATCTTTCCTACGATGGTTAGCCTTGTGGAAGGCCACTTACGAAGGTCTGTTTAATGTAAAACGGCACAACAACACAGCTATGATGTAATGGCTGTTTAAGGTCAAGGCCGTTTCATTCAGTTCCCCGTCGAAACAGCGGGCAGTGTGAAATTGCACGACGTCGTATTCATAATATGAGCTGATGTGGCCAATCAGAGGCCGTTTCAGGGGTAAGGGGTGCAACCTGGCCATGATTACTCTATTTAGCTTGTAGTAAAAAAAACCAGCACAATAACAACACTGCTCTCTGAACATCCGGGAACAAAATAGTCGTCTCTACGTTTTGTCATTCAACAAAATGTGTCCATTGTTTTTTTAATTCACGTTGTTGGATTTGTTGTTAACATCTAAAAGGGACACTAATTCTGAAGGGAATTAATTCGTATGATAATTATCTAATTTTGAGTCTACATATACACTTTGTATTAAATAAACACATATGTTTAAGGTACTGTTTGTGTTGGATCAAACTATACCTTTAGGGAATTGGGTTCCCTTCGGGCAACGTAGGGGATGAATTGATAATATTAAAACTGACTCTTTTTTTGTGGGAACATGGAAATTACTCAAGTTAGAACGAAGTGATACCGTGGGGGGGGGAGGTTGTTGTTGATTCTAGCTAATGATAAGTTTAAATGAAAAAAATAGAAATCATTGTATGTAGGATTGTTTATAAATTGGGTGAAACAGCGCACACGCGCGCGCGCTGTTTACACACATACACACACTCTCTCTAGTAGTTATTACAACATGGGTACAAAGAACATTGACATGCTAGGATTTTCCCCAAACGTATTGAACGAAAGCTACAGATGAAACATCCTTCACACTTAGCCTGGCGTGGAATCCACGGACTTCAGTCCTGTGTTCAAGCGCGTTACCGGTTTTGCTGTACTGCATTCCCTGCACTAGATCAATCGAGTTATCTTGTTTATATAATAATGTGAAGAAGAAGGAAAAAAAGTGAAACGATTTTGAAGCTTCCTTAAGACACAACGTTTATGTTGAGCTTTGGTGGGACCAGATAGGTTAATCCAGATGGTTGAAGGCCAATCTTAGAGAGAGAGAGAGAGAGTGGCTATTGTAGGTGGTAAACAAATATCGGAGAATAAATTCCAAATAACAAAAAGGGACATTGTTTGTTGTTATGGCGATATAATATCAGTCCATAAACAAACTTTGGCAATACTGTATCTACCAACAGACATTTGGTGGCTAATGCCATACAAACAACACAACTTTCTTGTCGGCGTCACTGTTTACGTTACTTGACATTTCGTTCGCATACGTAACAATACTGGATAATGGGTTACAGATGGGATAACGGTAGCTTAACCCATCATAGAAACGAATATTTGTAAGCCGAGCCACACCGAAGATGACAGACAATTAGCTGTGTAATAAATGTGTACACTACTTGGAATATATATATATATATATATATATGTGTGTGTTTGTGTGTGTGTGCGTGTATTATTCGATTATATGGAGCGTTGTAGGTCTGATGGAGTTTACTAAATGCCACAACAAAAGAGCACGTCGGCTAAACAATGAAGGTATTTAAGTACTAGCGTTGCTAACCGGGGAAAATGACGCCGTCTAAACGCCACAACGAATAGGAAAGAGTTGTTGATGTAATCAGGTATTCAGTACTCACGTTGCGTACCGTGCCCCGTCGTCTCCATTCCGTTCGGCCACCGACCCGCGACTCGCCTATTGGGCGATATTCGGTAATAACCACGGGTATTCCAAATAGTCTCGGACCTGCCAGATTACGGAGGTGAATGTCGACCTGTGTTAGCGCGGGATTTCGTTGCCTATTTTGGCCGAGCTTCTGGATCCGGTGGCATACACGCCGCCTGGACTAATCCTACCGTTCCGGATGTGCTAATCCAGTATGTTGGCTTTCGGTGTGTGTATGCGCATGTGTGTGTGTTTAGCGTGTGGCCCTGCCAGTTCATTTCTACTAGCTGGTTATACGGGATTCCATGGCCTCCTATCCCTACCAGTAGTCATTCAGCTTGCCCGCTCCCATAGCAGTTTGTAGACGAGTGAAGATGTATTTTTCGTCGGAGTGTTTTGTATTTTGTTTTTATGTTATCACTGCCCTACTTAAAGCTAGTCTTGGTGGCGGATTGGTTCGTGAAAGCCGCTTCCTGCCTCGTTGTCAGTCGATTGATTCCCGGGTGGGGAAGAAAACTTGTGCACGTGGACATGTGCGTGCCATTTTGGTATTTCTCTTTAACACACACACACACACACACACACACACACACACACACACACACAGCCATGCGTTGACACAGTAACCAACCAACTATCTAGGATGTAGACGGCAAATCGTCGTATTTACAAATGTTCACCTATGCACACTTTTTAATATATATATATATATATATATACACATTCCCCTAACTAAAGGATGGCACCGCTCTACTGTACGGGTGGGGCGGTTTAATTTAATAACAATGAACTGCTTACGTAGCCTAGCATCAGAAACCTGTTACCCAGCGTTATAGGCTCGAGCACGGAGTGCGCATGCGCCAATCATGTCGCCCTGGTTCCAGTTTCCGCTTATGGTTATGTCGATATGTCGAGTGCATGGTGTTAATGTACTTGGAATGATTTAGGGGCGATGATTTTGACAGTTTTCAACCCGTACGATGATTGATGATTGGTGGTTTACGGCCACTTTTGTGCACATGGTAGGCTTCAAAGGTAATGAAGCGAAGTCAAAGATGAAACACCCTTCAGGTATGCCCACCCCGACGTTCGAACTCAGATGGTGATGATCTGTGATCCAAGGCGCTAATAGTTAGACCACGGAGGGCCCCTTTTCAACCCGTACACACGCTTAACTATGGAGATAAGATGGCGCTGTGGTGAGAGCACTGAGCTGCAAACCTCCAGATTGTGGGTTCGAATCCGGCCCATGCCTGTGTTTGTAGAATTTGTTTCCCTCGTCAAACGCCCCTTGGCCGCATCTCCCACGGTCTAACCAGTACTGAGGCTAAACAACTCAACTCACCGTGGAGATATCTGAGTCGATCTGGCAAGGCAGATTCCTTTTGGCACCTTTCCCATCACACACACACACACACACACACACTATACCTTTAGACTTGCATTCGTGTTCATTCATCTATAGTTCTTCCAGTATGACATTAGCCTCTCTATCTATCTATCTATCTATCTATCTATCTACTATCTATCTATCTACTCTCTCTCTCATTTTCACTATTTCATTTATTTTATGTTAAATTATTTTAATATATTTATGCATTCATCATAATGCACCCAAAGTCAGTAAAGCGACCATGTTTTAACAACGAAATTTAATCCCAGATATAACTTATGTAAATAAATGTTAGTTGTGGGGAAAATAGATTGATATGAAGAGCCACATGTGTATCTTATAAATAATAGCATTACTCCCTAGTATACAAAATCATGAACAGCTCTCTCGCCACACACACACACACACACACAATACACAAACACGGGGCGCCACAGATCACTACCACCCGTGTTCGAATCTCGGCGTGGGCATATCTGAAGGTTGTTTCATCTTTGACTTCATTACCTTTGGAGGCCGTAAAACATCAATCATCATCATCACCAACACACACAAACAGAGAGAGAGAGAGAGAGGGGGGGGGGAGATATCGCTGTTATGTAATACAGTCAATCTTGATATACAAAACCTTCAAGGTAGAGACCACAAGGTATAATGACGTCATCTGTGTCACTTTTGTCCGTTTTGTTCTAGCCTCGCTGAAGTACCTACACCTCAGACTAGGCTCATACTTCTATAACATAACTGTCCAATGCGCATTACGTACATATACACAAATTGTACCACAAATACTCTCTCTCTCCCCGATATTCATCAGCAGCCAAGTTGATGTGATACTGTACTTATCCCTCTTCGAGTTTCATTACACGTGAGTTGGTCATTTTTTTTTTGGGGGGGTCTAACCTGGATTCTGTTCACATCTGGAACACATGACCGCCAGCGGCTATTCGGTAAGGCAGTGGAATCGTTGGATGAAACATTCCACCAACATAGAAAATACCTTAAACCCAGACTTGGGAGGTCTACGGCGCAGTTTATCATTAAGAATCGGTCTCAAAATTCGATATCGCGGTTGTGCTTCGTTATCCGATTTATTTCCTAAATGATCTGCGCATTGGATGAACGAGATCTACGGCTATTTTGAAATACGTTGGGAATGTGCCTGGCTTTTTAGTCACTTTTGGCAAGTTAGCCCGTAATACGTCCACTTTCCGGGTACCCTAAGCCTGATGATGACGGTCAACTGTTCTGGTATTTATTCGGTCTGCTTTCATATTCACGGCTTTCGTACTTATTGTGGATAGTTCTGGTCTCGTCC
The DNA here is from genome assembly GCA_025642065.1 of Paralvinella palmiformis. Classification (NCBI taxonomy): domain Eukaryota; kingdom Metazoa; phylum Annelida; class Polychaeta; order Terebellida; family Alvinellidae; genus Paralvinella; species Paralvinella palmiformis. The sequence continues at coordinate 271,740 of JAODUP010000399.1, forward strand.
AGTCTGTACTGAATATGCGCACTTCGTAAAAACATCTATTGGATCTGTGTGCCAGCTACCTTTCACCGTCGGTGGTTTGAGCAATGCGCTGCAAACGTCCGGGTTCTGGGTTCAAATCCGGGTCATATCTGGCCATATGTCTCGGATGTGACCAGCGTCGAGGCTAAGCAAACAAACAAACAGACAAACAAACAAACAAACCATCCGCTCTCTCTGTTGGTCAGAATACTGGACTATGATGGAAGAAGACACCACTAGACAAAGACAGTGAATCTTCGACGAGACTCATCTCACGATAATCCAAAGGGACGGTCTGGTCTAGAATAATGTCAAACGATGACGTGCTCGAAATACAAATAAGGAGAAAAAAGGAGAAAAAGGAGAAAAAAGACGTGCATCGGCTATTATTATAGAGAAAATGTCAGTTTTCGATTGGCTAATAATTATAACAATAACTACAATGAAAATAATATTTTAGCCACCTGTTTGGCTTCATGGGTAGAGTTTTGTCGTTCGGGGGAGAATCCCCAGACTGTCGCTTAATCAGCACAGCCTCTATGTTGGAGTGGTCGAGAAACCTCCTCCCCCACCACTCACAGGGGAGCAGTACGGAAAGATGGAGCCGAAATACCATGAAGGTGGTCACTGCCAGAGTGTTTTACGTCCTCAGGGGGGTTTTAACGTCCCCCTTTATTTTAAATAATTCAGTGGAGACGGCAGCGCCATTTAACGTGGTCAGCCACCCACGATGTAGTGAGTCGAGAAATTAATCCCTGGAAAAGTTTCGACCTCTTGCCGGGTTCGAACCTGCGACCGTTGGCACCAAGTGCCGGGTGTGCTTAACCACTAGGCCACCGGAGCTCACTGGCTTCATGGGTAGAGTGTGTGGGGGCTATTTTTATCCGTGGTTATGATCGTGCTGCGGGAGGTCGGGGGTTCGAACCCCCCCCCCCCCCGAACCGTGGCACTATACTAGATGGAGGTTTTCATCCAACCAGACAACTGGTAAGGTTTTCTCCGCCGAATATGTTATATATTGTAAATTGTAAATTTATTTAGAATTAGTTCCCGTGGTGAAGCTGTAAATTACAGATCATATACATTTCGCCCATTTCAGGTTGCCAGCCACGTAAAATAACTGCTATTTCGGCCATTATTGTTGTTGTTGTTGTTGTTGTTGTGATGTGACTAGCAGAAGCCATCCAAAGTCACTGAAATGTGACTTATCTAAAAACCAAAGAGAAATTTCGAACGAATGAGAGATTGATAAATTTTGGGAGATAATTTATACTTCTAATCTCTGCTGGCAACCTCTTTTACAAAGTGGGGGATGATCCTCTAAATACACCTTTGTTTATATATCTTGAGACGAGATAACCAGCAATCACTCGTCTGTAAGGTATGCCAACTGGAGTTATATATATATATATATATATATATATATATATATACTGGCATATCAGCATTTAGTATTATAAATGATTGAGTGTTTTTTGTGATCATCTGTTGAATATATTCCATAAACATAGCCACGAGTAGGATTCGAATTCACGGACTGTGGTTTTGTATCGCAATATTCTCAACATTACAGTAGGGTAAGTCCAGGTATGTCGTAATTAAGATTAAATTAGCCACACCTGGCAGTTTATAAATGGGGGGCAGTGAACCAATCACTGGATCACAGATCACTGAAAAGTGATGACAGACACAGACCCCATTTTCTCATATTGCACATTGTGTTAATTTAGAATGACGAAACGTGATATCCAGATTGTGTTTTATGACAGTTTATCAGGATCGTATCAATACAATGGGCAACGTCTTTAATGAATTGCCACTTTTGGAAACATCGGGGCTATTCCTTAGTGTAGCGCATGACAGACCTCCTGTTTCCGGGATCGAATCCGTGTCTGTGGGACGTTTCAACCCTCAACGCGAGATGTCGGCCCGATTTTCTTTGGGTGTAAAGCCTCGGCCATACGCAGCCGGTGAGATGATAACGATGATTGGTGTTTTAATGCCATTTTTGTGCACAATGAAGGCTAAATGGGCCGAGCGACCTCCAAAAGTAATGACGAAGTGAAAGACGAAACAACCTTCAGATGTGCCCACGCCGAGATTGGAACACGGGTGGTAGTGATCCGTGGTCCAACTAGCTACCGCTAGACCGCGGAGGCGACCTTGCGCGGCAGGTGAGATAATGCCGAGGCTAAACAAAGCATCTTCGCCCATCGCAGCTCATCTCTGATTATAACACCAATTTGGTGATAATTCCCTCTAATAAATGGTTTCTCTCTAAAATTCATTTATATCACGTCATTTTTAGCTAAGAAGAAATATCCAGACAATGGTGTTGCTAAAACACTAACATAATACACAATATTAGGCGGAATAGGTTAAAAAACCTTTTGTTGTGTGTTAATTTTCCACAATTTATTATATCACCTTAACACACATGTATTTAATACTATCTTAAGTATCCCACCTTTAAGTTCGTCTTTGATTGGCTAAAATAAACCCAGCTCCGGCTGACAACAATGTCCTGTATATATCTTTATATATTTATTTAGATATTTGATTCGACGTCTTACAGATTGAATTAATAGCCTAATGAATTATGAGCGAAATGGTTTAAGCACTTTGTTATGGTTAGGTTCGTACGAATGACACACACGCGCGCGCGCGCACACACACATATATATATATATATATATATATATATATATAATACATACACACATATATATATATATACATATACACACATACATACACACACATACAGAGAGAGAGAGAGAGAGAGTCCAAAACCATTATTCAAAATGGACGAGTCATCAGGGATGTGACTTTCAATTGTTTATCTCTATATATATAATATATATATATATATATATAAGGGGTGGGGGAACCATGCACGTTCTCCCCGTGTGTTGCCTGCCCAACATTACATCTAATCGGGTCATTTCAATCCTCCATACAACCATTATCAAACCCCTAGTTAGTTGAGAGACGCTATATCCCGTTTACAATAGTTTAGACAGCCGTTACTTATATAATAAACACCGTCTATGGTCTAAAGTAAAGCCCTTTTCTCTTCTAGACGAGGCATATACACTCAAGGGTCGCCTAGTTTTAGCCTTTCAGCGTTATTTGTTGTTAACCGGCAGCTTAACGTTGCTTGTTCTGGTACAATCCTACATTTACTCAACTGCTAGTGATGTACCGTAAATGGGTAGCTTTCCCCTGTACAGATCTTGTCATCTATGCCTTTCACCACGTGACGGTGTCCCTCACCACCCCCCTCCCATTTTAAAATGTTCGATGTTTTACGTCAATTTGTATGCACTCAGCATGAGAAATGGGTTACGCTACACCCGCACGTAATGGGGCGACGTGAAAGATGAAACATCCCTTAGGTCATCGGTTTGCCTGTCACGTATCATAAACACTTATTTGAATTAAACTGTACTTGTGAAATGTTTGGCTGAAAAGGCATGATCCACGGAAAAGTAACACGGGCGCTCTCCTGAATGAAAGCCACCATTTTAAACGATGTTTTTTGTACTCGGTTACATACTGTTATAAGCTTAAACAAGTACGATGTTTTAATACACACCGAGAGGACCACGGCGGCGCTTATTGTGAACACATTTCCAGAGCTGATAAATACAATGATAACTGAAACAATATAGTGTGTGTGTGTGTGTGTGTGTGGCGGGGGGGGGGCGCCAAATCCTCAATTTGACCACGTGAAAAAACTGTGACAAATATAACCCAGACATGAGAAAAATTGGAAATGGTAGAATGTTAATATCCTTTCAATTTCCATTTGACCCTCTTTACCCCATTTACTTATCACTGCATTCCCTATTTTATAGAGCTTTGAAAAATACTGGTATTTGTATTGATGAATAATAATAATAATAATAATAATAATAATAATAATAATAATAATAATAATAAATAATAATAAATAATGTAGCTTTCATAAAACAGCCGTACTACCATATTGTATGTTAATAACAAGCTTCAACTATAAATAAAGTACTTAGAGTGGCGGTACTAGATTTAGACTGCGGAGAAGACGAACACAAAGATTGTATGTTAACAACAAGCTTCAACTATAAATAAAGTACTTAGAGTGGCGGTACTAGATTTAGACTGCGGAGAAGACGAACACAAAGATTGTATGTTAATAACAAGCTTCAACTATAAATAAAGTACTTAGAGTGGCGGTACTAGATTTAGACTACGGAGAAGACGAACACAAAGGTCTCTAGTTGCTGTTCCTAACACTTGACCCAGTCTTTATTGTTGCCCGTTTTATTCACATTTAACATTAACAATTTATGCCATTGTGTCTTTTCTCGCCCATAAAACCTCTGTAAAGCGTCAAGTGTTCCGTTCCGGGGGGCGTGAAGTTCCACTAAGAGCTATTATCTGATCATTACTTGCTCGTGCACTCGTTGGCCTCTTTGCCCTGATCCCGAATGTAATGCCTGCCTAATAAGGCCAACCGAGAGTCTAACCTGTTGCGACCGTATTAAGCGGGTAGGAGGATAGGACGAGTCTGTGGCCAGGTTTCGTAATCCGTGGACGGAGGACACAAGGCCGAAGCACTCGGTAATGGTCCTTTTCATTCCGAAGATTCCCGAAGCAAGTTTAGAACTGGCCAATCAGAGACTCGCTCTATCTGTTGGCGCACGCGCGTGACAAGAAATCGGCCGAACTATTTACATCTAGCTCAGAAAATAATACCTGCTGTAAATATGGCTGCAGGTTTTCTCCGCCGATGAAAGCAGACGGTAATATAAATACATTATCTGTACGTTATGTTATTCCTGTTAAACCTCTTTTGTTTCTAGAATATTCCGACGTCATCCATAAAGGCATAAGAAATGAGTTAAAACCAATATTTGACAGAACAATCATTGTCAGTTTGATGAAAGGTAATAGTCGTCTGTAATTGAAATGTTTGTCCACTTTGTTAGAGCCCATTTATAAAGAAGTCACGAGTCCAGTATGTGTTTTTGTACTATAAGCCTAAATACACCATTTATGTTTTTCTACAAGTTTGAATGGAACGGAACATCGAAAACGATTATTTCAGCAAGTAGTAAATCCTGCCCAGGATTCAGCACCCCAAGGCGAGTCGCTTTTTTCTCACAATACAGTTTACTCTTGATACTGTTTTCAGTCACAACTGAATAATCCATTAATTAAATGCCAAAAGAACAAATACTAGTTTTTGATTATTATCCGATATTATATCAGTTTGGCAACCAACGAAGGTTTTGATGGACTAAAACCAGAGAGCTTAAATACTACTAATCTGTACCGGCGATAACCGTTATTATGAAAGGGGATTTTTAACAAAAGCTAGCCAGCTCGTGATTGGTTGGTCGATTTACCGAGGATTGCCGATCTCTATAACGATAACCAAGGAGTCGAGATGAATTTCTTGGCTAGCTATGTCGTAAGTGGATTTACGCATTAAATGACGGATTGAACGGGTCACAGGAATATTGAAATCGGAGTGTAACTTATATATATATATATATATATATATATATATGTGTGTGTGTGTGTGTGTGTGTGATTTGGCGTTGACTGTGGTTTTACTATTCGCTGAAACGAGATAATCCAGTGGAAGATTGTTGGGTTTTGTTTTGGATCAGACGTTTCAAAGACCCGGGCTAGTCCAGGATTCGATCCCATTATTTTGTTGTCTACAGCGCGGAGTACCACCAACTTTACAACTACTGGAGGGTCTGCAGGAAATCTAACATCTACATCTACATCAGCGTTATGCTGGTAGATAAATATACAACAAACTGGGTCGAAAAGTTAAGTTGAGGATATTAACTAAAAGACAGCTAACAAAATCTCATTAAATAAATAGTTTAAAAAACAATTACAACGCTCTAATCCAATGGCTCAAAGTCCTAAACATGCTGATAATTGAATGTCATCAGGATCAAAAACTATCCAGATGACCGGGAAAGCAAATCCACGAAAAACGCAATTCTTTTATATCGCCAGTTAAAAAGATGGGATATTTATCCCTCAGCCGCAGCAAGTATAAATGACCTCATTATGCTCGTCTTCTGTGATGATAAGTTATCATTTCGGTAGAGTGTGGCAGATTGACGTCCTTAATGTTTACATCTTGGTATTAAGCTCTGTAGCAGTTTATCAGTTAGTAAATTGGAACTGATAGTACTGATGCCTCGATACAACTATCAGTTGAACATATCATTGTGTCTCCGAGTTGATGAGCAGCTAAATTATGTTTACGACTCTGTCATTGGCCACATCAATACGACAAGATGTAGAACATCTATAATTTGTTGATACTGCGCGAGGTCTGACTTTAAATAAATTTAGAACAAGGACTGGGTGTCGTAAAATGTAAATGGTGCTGTTTTACGGCTACTTTTGTGCACAAGGTAGGCTAAATAGGCCGAGCGACTTGCAAAGATAATGAGGCGAGGTGAAAGATGAAACACCCTTCTGACATAGCCCGGCCGGGGTTTGAATCCAGGTGGCATAGATATGTGGTCAACCACGCTACCAGTTAGGCCACGGAGGCGCCGACTGGATGTCATAAATTGGGAGGGAAGACTGTAGGTTTGTATAGCTGGACGAATGACATCCCACCTACTAGGGTGGAAACCTACCATCGCTTACTCTAACTCACTCAGACACTCGCTAAAGCAGCCCACCTCTGGTTATGGGATAATCTGTCTGTTGCCTAGATCAAACTAATCACTCACTGATTCACTAACTTATTTACTCATGATTCAGGTTGATTTTTGTATCGATGACACTCACCTGGACAAGGTAAGTGTATTTCATGCCACAACTAATTTAATTGTTCTGGAACTGATTTATTATGTTATTTTATTTATTAACTTCATATGTCTGATATATATATATATATATATATATATATATATTAAGTACATTTTACTAATGATAAAAAGAACAAATTGATTATACTATAGATACAGATTAGGTGTATCTTAACAGACTTCTGGACGACTGAATGTATTGTATTCAGTTAACCAAGACATACATCCGCTCGTGTCGGGGGGGGGGGTTGAACTTTGCCCTGCCCCTATTTGAAGCTGGTTAAACCGTACCTATTCAAACCAACATGGTGAGGTTGAAATGAGCACACCTCCTTATTTGGACTATCGTCATCATATAGGTTAACCATAAAACAACAACAGGGGCGCCTCCGTGGTCGAGTTGGTAGCGCCTTAGACCGCAGATCACTACCACCCGTGTTCGAATCTCGGCGTGGGCATATCTATAGGTTGTTTCATCTCTGATTTCGCTTCATTACCTTTTGGAGGTCGCTCGGCCCATTTAGCCTACCGTGTGCACAAAAGTGGCCGTAAAACATCAATCATCATGTAACAACGACAACATTTAAAATCCTATCATAGGTCAGAGTCAAATGATAAATATAATCCGGGATCAACGTTTTTATACACGTTTTACGACATATCCGAGACGTGGATGCTGATCGAGGAGGGATGGTCTGACGTCATCTATAATTAAGAGACACTCCTAGGGTATGAAGGAAGCGTCCGTATTTAGTTTAATATGTCACCGACTTCAAAAATATATAAATACGACGGTAGCTGTCAGTGGCTATTACGCAGACGTTGTTAATGTTAACTGAATTATGGTATAATATTGCGTCTCAGACTTGGTTCAGTGCCAGCTGTCTTCATTCGGAGATAAGACAATTTTCGGCTGAAGGTTTATCAGTATGTCATATAGTCCTCAATCTAGGTTACCGAAATCAGTCATCCCCAGTAGATTAACCTTGTTGGGTCAAGTTTATTATGAGCGATAACACAGAAACACCAATATAGTTAGGTTTGTCTCGCTTCAATAACGATAAGAAATCGAGGGTAATGTAACCCGATTTCTGGAATTATTTTGCAATCATTTAACCAAGTGCCGCCCAGGCCTCTCAACTCCAGGTACAGTGGTTAGAACGTCGCGTTACAAACCTGCGGGATGTGAGCTCGAATACCACTTATACCTATGTTTGTGGGATATTTCCTAGGGGTCGTCCCACAACCATATATGTCCCAGATGTGACCAGTACCGGTGTTAAACGTGCCATCCATTCAACCGTAAAGTAGTTGTTTGGTGGCCTATACCCCTTTTTTTCAAACAACAATGACTTTCTTGACATTTAGCAGTTATTCTATCACCTGTATCTTGCAGGTTATGCATAAAATGTTTGTTTTGTGGGTAGAAACGTGGTAATTCGTACGAGTTTATGGAGCTATCTCCCCCCCCCCCCCCGTGTGGCTAATTAATTATAGAGCAGCATATGTGCGCATACTCAGTGTTGGCAACCAGAGTGACGTTACACACATAACTGAACAAAGTTATACCAAACTACACATGTACTGATTACGTCAGTACACAACTATCCGCTGCAATTGTCGACGAACACAACTGAATATTGATCAGGATGCTTTAAATGACACTATATTATTATCTGAATTTCCGTATACGCGTAATAAAAATATCCAATTGCTCTTCTTTCTTTAGTCATTAATAAAAATTAAAATTCTGGTAAATTTAATATATAAAAAGTAATCTACAAATTTAGTAAACAATTATATATTTTGATGTAGAATGAACATTTACGAAGAATTGGTTAAAATTTTGCGATTCTTTCAATGCTTGTGCAATAGTGTGTGTGTGTGTGTGTGTCTGTGTAAAATACCTTATCCCCTGTAACTTATCCTACCTTGTTCAGTTCTACATTTAGTTTTCTAGCAGATAATAATAATTTCCGTGTAATTCACCTTATTTCACGTTTTTCTACCTTATGTAGGTTTTAAAAGCTCGGCATTTCTTTATCTCCAGTTGTCTTCAATCGTCGAGTTCAACTTGTATGATCGATAATCGCATTAAGTCTCTTTCCCGATCTCATCAGCCGGAATAGGTCATGGGTCAACGTCGAGGTCGCTTCCTGCCAGAACTAATGACCTATTTAATACGGGGTGTGATATACTGTCTAGAAATGGACAGTTCATTTGTAAAGAATATAGGTGAGGATGGCACGCCGATCAGCAAAAGAACACTACATCATTGTACGCCGACATTCCACTGGAACTGGAATGACCTATGACCCCAATACATCATGTCGGCCGACCATAATAATCCTTTGATGGTCTGATAGCATTCTTTCTCCGGATATTAGACACGAAAACATGTCCGTGAACGATACGCCTCGGCTAGACCGGAGCCCACCATAAGTCACCACTAGTGTGCTAATAACAGAACGTCTGCTCTTGTTGTAGTGAATCCGTCAGCGTGCCGGCTATCAACCTGGATCATTTGCCATCAACAAGAACCATCTGTCTGCGTTCGCCTTTTAACCCGCAGGCGGCGTTCCGGAGTTGCCCTACGACTACCATTTCACGTGATACACCCTCCGATTGATGTATCAACCGAAATATTAGCACGGCATGATTTTGATCAATGGCGTTTAGTGAAACGAAGTCAAGTCTCCGGGTTTCTTTTTAACCCCAGCACAACAAATAGAATATACGACTAGGCAGGGGCAGCCAGGATCACTCGCTTCCCGGCCACTAATAAATTTAATCTGATTATCAGAACTCGGTGATTTCATGGTAGTGGGGGGGGGGGGTCCGAAAGGGATTTCATATTCGGCACGACTTGATCGAGTGAATAACTGTTGTAGCAGAAATGTTGCAACTGGTACGGAGCTTCCGGAAAGTTTACGTTCCTATTGGATTACGGTAATGTATTAGCATGGAGGGATATGTTTGTCGTATTGCTTCAGAAATGATATATGGACTCGTAACATCTCGTACCGAGATTAACCGCTTACATCCGGTACTGGCGGCTTGTTTACACATATAGTGTTATAACCAGATAACTACTATATGTCTATAGTAACGTTAATAGCATATTTAAAGAGAGAGAGAGAGAGAGAGAGATAACAATTCAAAGAATGTAGTAGGAAAATTCTTGTTACTCTGTATTCTGTGTAATTAAACATATCATTTTACTTGTGCGGTATTACGACTGTTGCTGGTCCAGAGATCGTTTGGTCATTAGTAGCCCAGACTTTCAGCCGACTCAACCTGAGCGAAATATGAGAATGGCCATTTTTGAGGGCTGAGGGTGTACGAGGGAAATATTGCCAACTGAGAAGTGATTCTACTCGGAATATATCCGAGTTTGTTCGCCGTAATTGTCAGAAGAGTGTATGGACGATTCAATTTTAAGTGTCGTGTTTTCTTTCTGCGATGTAATGGGTAGAGCTTTAACGAGAATCCTGTACCTAAAGCTTCTCCAGTCGTTGTCTGATTATCCAGCTCTGCCCATCCGTCAATCGCTGATCTGGATTGCCATATCGGCTAACCCGATCCAGACGTGATTGGCAGGACTCGCAAGCAGATACACCTGAAGTAATGATTGATGTCGATTGACGATGGTACCGGATGTGAGGGTATGCCGCTAATGTCGCTGTCTCTAGTCATTAGATGTGCACCTGAGGAGTAACGTCAAGGTGAACTCTGTTCATTAACGAGTCTGCTTTAGGTAACAGTAGCGAGTGACTGGTAAATTGTATACAGTTTACTGGAAGACTTTACTAAACTGTACGATGGTTAGTTACGATGTTGACAAACGTGCAGTCTGTTTATAATCTATAAGAACTTCTACGAGCGTTAACTAACGTGATCAAAATAGTTTTTGTGGTGTACATTAGCCCAGGACTCTCATTGGCAGCCCTCCTATTAAAGCAATGAGAAGGGGGAAAACACTTTTAATAAAATGCCAACTGAACCGTGTTCAACGATCATGTATGTAATATAGATGTAATTTGCATTTTCGCTAATAGAGCTTAAATCCTTTATCTGTTTCTACCAGTTCTACCACAAACTTAGGGTGGATAGATACTTCCGTCCTCTGGGTAAATACCCGCGTAATTACCGTGTACGGTAGAAACTTGCCCGTGAGCCAGACGTGGTTTATGGATCCATGTGTAAGTTGAAATTTATAAAACGGACATTTTGTGTGTGTGTGTGTGTGTGTGTGTGTTAGCATTTAAGGATACTGCTCTAGCTTCAGCCCTTTGACGATAAGGGACCGTCAGTTAGTGAATTGGTAGAGTGGGTGGGTATAGGCCGCTGGTACTGGGGTTCGCGTAGTGGTTTATATGCAACTTGAGTGTATCATCGCAACTCACTACTTCCGAAGTCTACCATTACGTACAGACAGATGATGGTAAATTACGATAAATATTTCACGTTTCTCATAAATGAGGCAGGTCTTCTAATAATGAGGCGTTTTCTCTTAGGACCAGTGCGGCGCCTCCCTGGTCTAATTGGTAGTGCGTTGGACCACATATCACTACCACCCTAGTTCGAATCTTGGCGTGGGCCTATCTGAAGGGTGTTTCATCTTTGACTTCGCTTCATTACCTTTTTGAGGTCGCTCGGACAATTTAGCACAAGGTGGCCACAAAATACCAATCATCCTCCTCCTCTCAGGGCTAGTGATTTGTTTACACTGCACACACACACACACACACACTGTTGTAGGGACATTTCATTTGGCTATCCATATCAAACTCCATATAACTGACTGGACAAAACGTGTCTTTCCATCATGGCAAGACCAGAGAACATTTAGCGAATCATACTTTCGCCAAACGATTCTATCAGAGAGTGAAACGAACAAAACCTTCCGTCGGTTTGGGTTCAGATTCCTTGTCCGCATCCCATCGCTAGATCGTAAAACCGGATGTATCTATTCTAATTCAGTTGATATCGAATTGCTGAAATAACTGACTTGAGCAGGTTGATGTCAGATGTAAGGTAAACAAACAAATAGCACACCTGATTGATAGAAGATTAATTAGAACTGACAACTGATCGTATCAGGATGTTATTGGATATTTTGAGTCCTGGTGGGGACCGTTTCACTAAGATTTAAAGTCATCCTTATCTCATATTTAGATCTTAATTTTGTCCTTAACTATGTCCGACCTAAACAAAATCCAAGATATGCCATTTACACTACAATACAATACTACAATTTTGTGCAAAGAATACACTCTTTATTTGCAAAGAAACATATTTAAGTCTCCTGATATGGCCTACGCGGCAAATGACTGAGGGCGCGCTGTATTAACAGTTTATATCAAAGCCACATGACCTTTTTCTTTGGGAGGGGGATTTATTGAGGAAAGACATATTTCTGAACATAATATTGGGTTTTCTGTTCTTATGAAACACGTTCATTTCTATGTAGAATCGTGCAAAGTAGGAACGCCTGTGGTAATTAATTTTTATGCAGAAGCCTTTGAGCTACGTCAGTGATGAAACAGGAAAAATTATCAAACGGTAATTTATGCCGACTAGACCTACCTATATAAACAAGTGGATGTAGATATGTTTAATTGGAAACTGATTAATTTATTCATGTTGCCGGTGTGTTCTTGTGTGTTGACATTCCACAAACACGGACAGCAGTTAGTGTTAAATATTTAGTGTTCGTAAATACCCAAATGTAGACAAAAGGGACTCTGGAATAAAGTATAACATTTATAAATCATAATTACATTATATATATATATATATATATATATATATATACGGATATGTTGTAACATAAACATTTATATACACTGCAACATATATAAGACACACCCTCTTTATAATGAAACATTTGGGATCAGATAAATGTGGCGCTATAAAGAAGAGTTGCGTTATAAGGAGGTCTGACTTAGAAAAACAATTATCAATTCACAGCACAACCTATTTTGTTCATCTACGTTACTTCGTTCCCTATCAATGTCAGTGCAATTGTATAATAACTAACCACACTGTTCACATTCACACAAACATAAATTAGCATCTGGTAAAAAGGGCACCGATGGCAGCCTGTTTGGACTTTATTGACGAAATGTGCTTCACTCCGGTTTCAAGACTTGTAATGCTGTTAATGTCACATTCAATTGAAAATTGCTTTATCCATCACATGGCTTCAACCAAGCCTTTGTTTGTATTGGAGGATAACTGAAGTCGTTGAGTGATACCTGTAATCGTATGCGATAACAATGCTACTGGAACAATATCGCTGGTTTTAGACTTTGTTTGGAAGTGGCCTTGTGTATTCAGTTTAATAATAATATTAATTTACAACTAATAAAGCACCCTTACTAGCAGGAGCCATTTATAGGCCCCGGTACAAATAATATGTAATATAATAATAATATCCCAGATAATATGTCTGTAAACACATTTCTAATATCTTCCGGCGACCTATTCCACAAGCGGGAGCTGCAACACTAAACAGACAATCACCGTATGACTTGAGTGGTTTTGTTAAACACGGACTTGTTTTGGTTTTGACGTCATCATGCTTCAGGCTTATTGAATAACGAGGGGCGTTATAATGGGTTGAAATCCGTTCTCGGCGTTCTCTTAGCGATAAGCGATTCGGGTGGCGTTATAACGAGTGCGATACTATCGAGGGTGCACTGTATATCAAAATACATGGCTTTATTTCTAAGCTAGCAAATACATGGAAATTACACGACAATCATATATTTAGAACATATAATGATACATATATACTACATTATAATAATGTGAAAGTAATCTTATCCTAGAAGGCGGCCTATTTAGCCTACCTTGTGCACAAAAGTGGCCGTAAAACAGTAACATTTACTTACCCTAGAAGGTGTACTTCAGAAAATAAATATAAGCCAAATATAACTATACAAATGAATGTAGTGTGTCTCTCCTAATATTTAACAACACATTACTCAAATTATAGCTCAGGTCAAAGGTTGAGAAATGTCCACTCAATAGTAGGAACAGTAACTCAGTGTACCAAGTGAGTATTGTTGTAATGTAATTTGTGAAACATTAGAGTAAGAGGTTCGCGCGAGTAAAGCTATTTAATAACTCTGAACTGTGTATTTAACAAATAGTAATTAGTAATTTAGTAGGTAAATATCATGATAATAATAATAAAATTTGAAAATTAAAATATTTTAATATAACATACATACAATGTGGAAATTGTGGGACTAGTATTGCATGTGCTGGCTTCCTACTAGCTCTTACAATTGATATTAGTATCAGAACACGAGAAATATGAAACGGATTAATTTGGCAATGTCAGGAGCAATGAGTTCGTGTTATCGTAAATAACAGCTAAAACATAATTGTATCAGATAATTAGAGATGGCGTGCATCCTTTCAAATCAAACCAGGACAATTTATTTTATATAACATAGAACACTGAGATGGGGACAACAAACGTAATCATCCCAAAATAGACAGCCATTAAATAGAGCAAAGTACATCACTTACCTTGAGCCACAGTCATTACAATAGCCATAGATGCTTGTAACAGAGCTATGTTAACCACTCAACAAATATGATCCAGTCAACATTCATTATATTTGTCTGTTGGTCAGTTACTTATAATTTCTTGATATGTATAAAAAGTAAGTGTATTCCAGTAATAAGTATATATATATATATATATATATATATATATATATCAACAATAGAGATGAGTTCATCCTCAGTAAACTTGGATACTCTGGAAATCTAAATTGATGAACTCATAAAATTAATATTAAAGGTATTTTCATAGCAAATATTTTTAGCAACGAGAAACTAAATTGTATTTTAATCAAATATAATGCAATGCATCTTCAATGCAGGAATTGCAAAGTTATACCATTTGTTTGCCCATGCTTCTAATATTGGAGTTTCTGTTTAATTCTTCTTATAGCAAGAGCAACTTGTGACTCGGTATAGGCGAGTACAGATTACAGACTTATTTTAGCTCAACGGATGCCAGAAAACATGCCACAGATCGAGTTTGTTTAGAATTAACAAGATTACTAGATCTATATGACGGCGATGAATCATCTTCATAAAAGGTGAAACGTCGATCTGGATATCCCGACTGAATCTAGATATACTTATTAAGTAATTAAATCACATATGACCATACTTGAAAGCTGTTTATGTCGTGAGCATGGGTTCGTATATCATCACGCCAAATTATCAAATTTAAGTTAACCAGTATACGCTGTTCAGTATGCTATACTAATGTATATGCGTATATAGGTTAATTTAAGTAATAGCGATTAAAATTGTATTATACAATTCTTTCGGTTTAATGTCAATATGTAGAACTTTTAGCCGAGTGAACGATAATAGGGAAATTTTCTCAAACGCTTGCATAATCGATTGCTTACATCGATAAAAACCTTGTTGTCAGTATCATCTCCTACCTGCTCCTCGAACCTACACTTAGTGTACTCCATAATCCCCCCCCCCAAAAAAAATCAATCAAAAGAACGATTTCTTGTGTGGAATGATCACTGACAGTCTTACGGAGACGTCAAAGGTTACTGTTTTTACTATTGAGTGCACAAAAAATAAATTATCCTAAAACTAGATGTCTCAGAATAAGGAAGAGTTTAAGGACGAGAAAAAATTATCTGGTTCAGAGAAACACTTTTAGATATTTGTCTTAGAAAAATAAGTACGACCTTAAGATAAGAACATCTTTAATTAAGGATGGCCTTATCTTATTGAAACGATCCCCCAAGTCTCTTTTGTAGAACCATTTTGTTGTTGTTGTTGTTGTGGTTGTATAATATTCCATCAGTGATCATAAAGTTATTGTATTTTTAGTTAATTGAGAGTTGACTGATCAAGATTTTAATCTTTTTTTATTAGTGAAGACCGATGGGGGAGGGGGGAGGGGCTGTGAGAAATCAACATCTTGACACAGTGTTGATGGTAGAATGGGTTTTTTGCCGGATTACGGCGAAATTTAGAAACAAAGTGCCGCCGAAAATTTATTTCCATCAGCCGCGATTTACCATCAAATCCGCGTCCGTTATATGATACACCCACACAATATTCTGAGTAATGAATGACTTGCCGAAAGTACTTTATTTTGTCGTGCGTTCTTACATGCTGTTTGATTGGCCGAGACGTTGAAAATGCCTGCGATGTGGCCAATGAGAGCGCTTCCTCTAACTAGTTCAAGCGACAATGAAGTAGTTTCGGGGGAGCTTGCCGCCCGACCCCTCTAGAATAATTTGGTGGCTTTGGCGCTCGTCAAATAGGCATGAACGGTCATGGACCACAGGACCCACTTGATAACAGTCCTTGAATTAACACGGTTGACAGACTGAACCAGAATGCCATCACCGATTGAGGCGGATGGATGAATACTGTCAATGTTTTGTGTGAATCAGGCTGGGTTTTAAATCCAGCAGTTTGTGAAATTACGAGCATTCTGGCTTATGTTAGCCTCTTTTGGGTATTAATCGGTTTGATGTATCTCTCTCTCTCTGTCCGTGTGTGTGTGTGTGTGTGTGTGCCTGTTTGTGTGTGTGGCGGGTTTATGTACCTTGGTGGTTAGAATACCCTGTTGCAAAGCTATAAATGAGGATACTAATTCCAGTAGTACTTGTATTTGTCGGTTAGTTCTCTAGGGAGACGTTTCTAGGACCATATGTCCCACTTATGACCAACGTTGAGGCTAAATATACTACCCACAATAACCTATTCTCAGTGTGTGTGTGTGTGTGTAAACCATAATATAAAGCCTTGACACAGTGAAACGTTCATCCAGCAACTGTGACTAATAATAAAGAACACTGACTTATGGGAGAGGAGTTGTTCTAGGATGGGAATGTATTACTGTGTTTATTGTGCGTACCAACACTGGGTCATGTTTGCGTTGGATGCTTACCAATAACTGACAAAATTAGCATGCGCAGATACCCAAAAAAACACGATGTAAACTGTACTGTTACAAACGCGGATTTTACAGTTCGCTTTTATTAGAATTATTATTACATTTATTATTATTATTAAAATGATTATTACTAATATAGTATTATTATTATTCTTACTTGTTGTCGGTAATGAAATTAGTTCTAATTCACGTAATAGATCAAAGTATTATTTTACTTAGATTTACTGATACTTTTTTAATTAGCATGCGTTCAAATTGAAACAGGCCATTATAGAACCAGCTATCAGATAACGTTGACGATATGTACTAATATAATGCGTGACGTTTATATAGCGCCCTATTCAGCTAGATAGCCGATCCAAAGCGCTTTACAGTATTATTATCCCCGACTCAGACCTGTTCCAATCCAGCAAACGTCTCAACTCCCACGGGAGCATACGGCCCATGCAGAGACCTTCATTGAACCGTTGACGCCGCAAACGTTAGCAACTTCCCCGAGTCTTCCATTGGCACCACGACGAGGTTTTTTACAAGGTCTTTTGTTGGCTGATTTAACAGTATTCATTTTCGCACAACGATCCCGCCCAGTTGGAGGGGATCCTTCGGTTTCACACGGCCAAACAAACAGCCATCATTATTAGATGGTTAAAAACTCCCGGTAGTCTGGCACTTACCGTTTATAAACAGTGCCAGCAGCCGATGTTTACACCGTGTCCCAGAAGACAGAAGACCACGTGCCATTAATTTGCCGACTCGCTGAAAGTCCTCCATTTGCGTGGAACAGGAAGTGGAGTTTGTTTACCGTCCTTGACAAACAAACATCGTCGGCCAACTTCAGTTAGGTATTACTTCGCGGGAAGGCATCACTTCCTGTTGGTATGCCGCGATAAAGAAGATTTCCACAGCCGACTTGTGTGTGTGTGTGTGTGTGTTTTGCCTTCCACAACGCGCGTGCGACTCGGAAATTAACCCACCTCTCTAAATATTGACATCCGAGATGGCAGTACATAGCATTAGTTAGAAGCATCGTTCCAGTAGTTGTGTGGGAACTGTCTAGTCTCGGGATGGCGTACAGTGTCTTCGTGTAAAGGAGACTGTGGCTGATCTTGGCCACAAGAAAACCCCTCAAATGTGTATTTTCCCAGAGCCGATATATAGTTGATTGATGGATGAAGTGTTGAGAGGGGTGTGGTTTTTCTTCTAGTGTTAGCCGTAATATTATCAGAATTTGAAAAGCTATTAACGTACTTATTGTAGACACTCAGGCCTTGGGTTCAAATCCCAGTTTTACTGTTGTCACTGGGAAGTTTCATTTGATTTCCCTAGGGATTAGCCCTCTCGACCACAAATGTAAATGTTGCCTGTTTTACGGCCACTTTTGTAAACAAGGTAGGCTAAATGGGCCGAGCGACCCCCAAAGGTAATGGGGCGAAGTGAAAGATGAAACACCCTTCCGATATAGCCCAGTCGGGGTTTGAACCCAGGTGCTATAGATCTGTGGCCAACGGCGCTACCAGTTAGGCCATGGAGGCGCCCCCTTCAGCCTCAGTAATACGAGATGTTACCGACACCAGGGTTGAACAAATAATAATAATACAGATTGTACATAGTGCCTTTACTATACAGAGACAATAGAATTATATGACTGCACACACACACACGCACGCGCACACGCACGCACACGCACTCAAAATTTTAACTGTTGGAGGCCTATGCTATATAGGGTTTGGAGGTTGTTTTTTGTTGTTTTGTTAATGGGGTAACTGCTGATGGACGTAATGTCAGATGATTGTTTTCCCATTAACAAAGCTATAAGTTGTCAGAAATGCTCCAATAGAACATCCTGTTCTATTTCTGTGTACTGATGTAACTGATGTGATATTAATGACCCACTTAATAATATCTTGTCAAGTGTGTAACAACTTACCTTTGTCAGGTATTAAATAGCTTGTTATGATAATAAATGATAAACTTAACTATAGATGGGCAGGTGCACCTTTGTTATATTGGCATTTTTTATTATTAATATCTCGTCTAAATATACATATTAATAATCATATTATAACCAGGTAGATTGTAAATAAAAACATGTTATGGTTAGCTCTGTTTTTAATCGAACTTTTTACACTTACGTTTGTTATAGCCAAATTTGTTAGATATATATTTTTGTTATAATTAATGTTTGTTAAAGTTTACCAAACACTAAATATTGATCGTAGGACAATGGTAGAGCTGCTGACTGTCTGTCTGTATTTAACCTAAATTACAATATACAGGGAAGGATCGTACACGTACAGCTGGTTATGTAATCATCTCCGTAATAGAAGCTGGTCGGACTGGTACAGCTGTGGTTTGTAGGGAACTGGGCCATGGAAGCTTCCAGCAGGACTGTGTGATGAATGTCTTCCAGCAATGGGATTTTTTTCTTCTGGATCGGTGCAGCTGCTTATCCTATTATTGTGTCTAGGATGTTACCGTCAGTTACCTGTAGAGATACTTTATTTTATACACTGATCATCTACACTGATCACGCACCCATGCAGACTAACACACACACACACACACTAACACACACTAACACACTAACACACATACACTAACACACATACATGCCTATACATACGTTCTTAAATGCGCGCGTATGCGCGCGCGCGTGCTTATGTGTGTTTTAGCAGTGTGGAATAAGGCACTGACACAAAGAATCTCGAACTGTTAATTCAAACGCTGGACGATTCAACAGGGGATTCATTCCAGAGACAGGGACAACAACTGTAAAGGCACTTAATGGCTTTGTTGTTCGGGGAGAATCCCCAGGCTGTCGCTTAATCAGCACAGCCTCTATGTTGGAGTGGTTGAGAAATCTCCTCCCCCACCACTCACAGGGGAGCAGTACGGAAAGATGGAGCCGAAATACCCTGAGGTGGTCACTGCCAGAGTGTTTTACGTCCTCCGGGGTTTTTAACGTCCCCTTTATTTTAAATAATTCAGTGGAGACGGCAGCGCCATTTAACGTGGTCAGACACCCACGATGTAGTGAGCCGAGAAATTAATCCCTGGAAAAGTTTCGACCTCTTGCCGGGTTCAAACCTGCGACCGTTGGCACCAAGTGCCGGGTGCTTGACCGCTAGGCCACCGGAGCTCACTGGTGTAAAAGCACGAGTGCCAGCCAGCATCAGTTTTAACCGTGGGAATAGACAGCAAGTGAAAACCAGATGAACGGAGCCCTCTGGGCTTTGGTGATTTTCTTACTTTATAATATAACATTCAATCGTACTCGCTGTAAAATAATAAAACAAACATGTTAAAATAGTTCATTCCGTGAGCTACAGTAGGTTGATCGTAGAGAAGATATAGTTTAATATGGCTGTATTCAATATATGGTAGATAACTGAGGTCGCTCGGCCCATTTAGCCTACCATGTTTACGTACCTAAGTGGCCGTAAAACATCAATTATCCTTTAAGGTCCACGGAATGAAATGCTTGTTTTGTTGTTCGGGGAGAATCCCCAGGCTGTCGCTTATTCGGCACAGCCTCTATGTTGGAGTGGTTGAGAAACTCCTCCCCCACCACTCACAGGGGAGCAGTACGGAAAGATGGAGCCGAAATACCCTGAGGTGGTCACTGCCAGAGTGTTTTACGTCCTCAGGGGGTTTAAACGTCCCCCTTTATTTTTACTAATTCAGTGGAGACGGCAGCGCCATTTAACGTGGTCACCCACCCGCGATGTAGTGAGCCGAGAAATTGATCTCTGGAAAGGTTTCGACCTCTTACTGGGATCGAACCTGCGACCGTTGGCACCAAGTGCCGGGTGCTTAACCGCTAGGCCACCGGAGCTCACCTACGGAATGAATGTACTGACATGTGTAATATATAGTGTAGTTGGTATGGTACTGTGTTGTATATCCGAAGGCTGGGGGGTTGAATCGCCACGTTCTACTCTATGTCTGTCGGACGGTTCTTCAGCTCACATCATTTTCACCAGTCAATTGTATCCGGACTTATGTCTCAAGTAAGGCCAACATCAGTATCAGTAATCTCCCTACTCTTATCACATTATACTTTAGTCCTCTGGTGGGCACCGTAGGCTACCTAGGTGAGTCCTTCCGTAGAGTTTCTGTATTAAACAACCGTCCCGGATACGGGCGTTTCCTTTATTTGTTTGTTTTAGATGTAGGGATCTTTTTATAATAAGGGTATTATTATGTGTGACGTCTTCAGCTCCCGTATTCACCACAATGACTGCTTTTTCTATCAGTAGTCAATAAATCTCCCTACTCTTATCATATTATACTTTATGTCCTCTAGGTGGCGCCACCCGTGAGGCTGCCCGAGTACACTATCCTGCTGAGTCCAGGCTCCCGGTATCGAACCCCAGTTATGTTGTTCTGTTTCATCCAAACATCTTATTTTGATGGGGAGGATTACACCCCCCCCCCCCGCCATGGCTATGTGTTTCAGGTGCGACTAGCCGCTAGGCTAGATAAACCACCAGTCACTCGATTGGCTATATTAGGGTACCGATAGGGCAGCTGTTAGAGCGCTATGCTACAAATATCTGTGTCGGGTTCATATCTGTCTTGAAAAAGTCACCTGTTCAAGTTTGCTTTAACTAGCGAATAATGGTGAGCATTCAAATTTCTTATTGAATCATACATTGACCTAATTGGGGTATCAGTGTACGGCACCTGGCGAGAAGACTTTGTATTATTATTATTGTTGTTGTTGTTGTTTATATTAACGAACAGATTCATGGACGGATAATTTCCCGAAATACATGGATATAATTCACTCTGTGAATGGAAAAGGTACCGAAATACAGCGGATCCAGATATAATTAAACCGCATTTCAGGATCATTAGTCTGGACGGACTTCGGTAGTTAGTTCGGTCAATAGCCGGCCATCGGGAACCGTACGCCAAACACACTGTCAACATCCAAGTACAGTTCATAGAATGAAGTATTTATTGTTTATAATTTACTTCTGTTAAACTGGTCTTTGAACAAAACAATTATTATGACCAACGTCGAATATAAATAAATTACTTCCTCAATCAATCAATTGACGGGGTATTTGAATCAATACAGTACTTAAGAGCGCTGTGCTGCAGAACTTCAGCTCATGGTTCGAACCTGATTCGTACCTGCGTTTGTGGGATGTTAACGTATGGCGCCAAAAAAAAAAAAAAAAAACATGGGCACTAGGAAACGCGGATTAACATCCGATCACGCAATATTGTAAGTGTTGTTGGCATTAACGGTGTCGAATAGGCTGCAAATATAATCAGTTGCCGAGTTCCCATGTTAAATTACAATCTACCACCTTTTTAAAACCTAAGGGGCAGCTCCACCACATTGACTCAGTCCAAGAAGCAACACTGAATACAAAATAATGTCGCCCCCCCCCACCCCCCATACACAGAATACACCAGCTCACGCAACAGACTCTGGAACTCCTTCATACGGTTCACATGAGCCGTTATAAGTCACAGGAAAGTTGTTTTTAGCAGAAAGCAGCCGAGTCCCGTAGACAACGTACGACTTCTCCAAATGATAGAAAAGTACATTAATCCTGCGCAAACCACACAAGTACTCCACGAGCAATAAGCTCACAACACCCTGGTACCGTACTCATAAACACCGAGATGTGATGGGGTCTTCTTGGCTGGAACGTTGAAATACCACCCAAACCCCCCCCTCCCCCGGAAGCTTAGCCACAAATACTCTATGTTGTCAACAGGGGGCTGTTACCTACCCGACTATGGCTGAGGCTGTATGTTGTCAACACGGCCATAAGGTACCCGGGTATGTTTTATCTATGTTATATAGCTGTCGGGGAATAAAACCGCTGTTAGCTTGATGGAGAGTTTGTGTTAGCAACATTTAGTTAGACAAATGTTTACGGCAAGCGGACCCCCCGCTCTCTCTCCCTCCTCCTCCCTCCTCCACCATCTCTTCCTCCCACATACACACACTCTCATCATCACCCCCCCCCCTCTCTATCTCTCGGTACTTTTACTAAAAAGTTATCGTAAAAATTAGCTACAAAGTACCCAGGAAGACAACGTATCCATTGTCTTATATCTAACCGTAAACCAAGACTTTCTGGAGAAGAATCCCCCAGCGAGCTGACTGAATGTTTGTCCTCATAAAAAAAACCATCGTAAAATGTTTATTTATAACTGGACACGTCACACGGTAACGTTCTGTCGGACTGATTGAAGTAGGTAATATAAAAATCCACATAAACATCACGTTTTCAAGAAGGTGTTGAGGACGTTCAACTGAGACAGTCGGGGAGAGATGAGGGTTTTTTAAATGCGAAATTTTGCGGACCAATCAGAACAAAACATAATAACCGCATAATGGCCGATATTGTTCTCGGTTCCTCTTCGTGTTTATAAATATTGATAAAGACGAACATTAATATATGAGATTTATACATTATTAAACGCTGTTTAACTTTGAAATATTATCTTCGTCTAAAATCTTAATGTTATAAGATGATTAATGTGTTTATTATGACGTAATGTAAACATCATGATTAGATCTATCTTCTTTGTTTATTTCGTTTTGAGTGGTCTATATATACATGGGCGTGCGTGCGTACGTGTGCGCATGCGCGCGCGAAAGAATGTAGTTATGTATGTACGTACCTAAATACATGTATGTATCTATGTATATATATATATATATATATATATATATATATATATATATATATATATATAGTTATATGTATTATTTATAGTATCTATGTGTATGTATATATGTATATATATATTATGAATTATGTATTACCTATATATGTATCTATATATGTATTGTGTTAGTATTATGTATGTTTGTATGTATTACTACTATATATTATCTATTTTTTATAATATATATATATATATATATATATATATTATATATATATATATCATATATATATTATTAGAATATTGTGATGAAGTTGGCCTCCATTACAATATTGAGAGGTTAAGCATTGGTACAATAACATACATAACACTTATAGTATAATAACATACACAACATTTATAGTATAATAACATACACAACACTTATAGTATAATAACATACACAACATTTATAGTATAATAACATACACAACACTTATAGTATAATAACATACACAACATTTATAGTATAATAACATACACAGCATTTATAGTATAATAACATACATAACATTTATAGTATAATAACATACACACCATTTATAGTATAATAACATACACACCATTTATAGTATAATAACATACACAACATTTATAATACAATAACATGCATAACACTTATAGTACAATAACATACAGAACACTTATAGTATAATAACATGCACAACACTTATAGTACAATAACATACACAACACTTATAGTATAATAACATACACAACATTTATAGTATAATAACATACACAACATTTATAGTATAATAACATACATAACATTTATAGTATAATAACATACACAACATTTATAGTATAATAACATACACACCATTTATAGTATAATAACATACACAACACTTATAGTATAATAACATACACAACATTTATAATACAATAACATGCACAACACTTATAGTACAATAACATACAGAACACTTATAGTATAATAACATGCACAACACTTATAGTACAATAACATACACCACACTTATAGTATAATAACATACACAACATTTATAGTATAATAACATACACAACACTTATAGTATAATAACATACACAACATTTATAGTATAATAACATACACAACATTTATAGTATAATAACATACACAACATTTATAGTATAATAACATACACAACACTTATAGTATAATAACATACACAACATTTATAGTATAATAACATACACAACACTTATAGTTATAGTATAATAACATACACAACATTTATAGTATAATAACATACACAGCATTTATAGTATAATAACATACACAACATTTATAGTATAATAACATACACAACACTTATAGTATAATAACATACACAACATTTATAGTATAATAACATACACAACATTTATAGTATAATAACATACACAACATATATAGTATAATCACATACAACATTTATAATACAATAACATACACAACATTTATAATACAATAACATACACAATACTTATAATACAATAACAAAGACAACACTTATAGTACAATAACATATCAATCGGTTATCAATCATACCTTCAGTATTAGTTCATTCATCTGGAAAATATTCACATCTGGTCAAGTTCATCCAGTCAGCTATCTCTCTGTTGGCATACTATCTGTAAATTCTCTACCACTCACTCACCCACCCATACACCCACCCACCCACACACGGACAGGGACTTCTCAGAAGCTGTATGTTGTCCATTATTATCACAAAACTCCATTCATAGAACTCTTTTTAAGAGGAAGTTGTTCTTAGAGACCTTGGACAGGAGACAGACGAAGTGATAGAACCAGTTGATTAACAAACTCTTATCATTGATGGTTAACGTGTTGGTACTGTTATCATGGTAGAGTGGCCTCTAGGCATTATCTGGTCTCTCTCTCACTCTGTGTGTGTGTGCATATATATATATATATATATATATATATGGGGGGGGGGTGCGTGCGCGCGTGATCGCACTGGGTAATGAATACCTGTCGTATGAGGTTTATACAGATCATGTAATAAATCATATAACCGATTGTTCGTTCTGAATGTGACGAGTTTTCACGATTACCGTCACATTGACGAGCCACTATTTTTCGATATGACATATACTATCCATCAGTTGGCTGTTGAGTGAACGACCATTGAGTTACTCGGTGACCTATTCTAGACAATATTATCAGGGTTTTGGGGTGGGCTCTCCACGAGCCCCGAGCGTCTGCTTTCCTGTATCGTTATTTTATATACCGGGGGCTCCATGTAAAGTTCATGCTTCCGTCTAACACACGCATCAGCGATTGAGACTCGATAAGTCGTGATCCGTTTATTCACGATCCATTGTTAATGAATACCAACGATCCATTTTACAACAATTCACTTTTCGACTACATTCACCGAGAGCCAAACAAAAACTGACTTAAATTTTGAAAAGGGTTGCCAGCTCCAAGCTAGGTCAGAGGTCACACGGATTACGAAACAGCCAATGAGAAATAGTCAGGCCCCTCGCCAAATCCGAACAACAAAGCTAAGCCAATGACGTTCGAATCTGGCGTGGGACTCGTGAGTTTTCAATTTCAGTTTTAAATATTTCCAAACCGTTACAACATTTTAAACGTACCCGAGTTTGAACAGCCATTAATCATTTCTCTCTCAAAGCACATCAGTGTATAAAACAAAGAACATTTACAATCTATATACATAGATATATTAATATAACTGACTTCCACTAATTAAATTCTGATAATATCAAGAAGGAGAAAGTAGATTGGATGATACTATAAATATGAATTAATAATGTGGTATAGACTGCATTAACCTGGTGATAACAATAATTCATATATCCAAATCCCCACCCCCACCCCCCACCCCCGCCATCTCCCACATCAGTGTGGATATCCGTGTTATTGTTGTATTGTAATCATGATGGTTGATAATAGGTTTATTTTTGGTGTTTCATCACATTTATGTGTTGGCCAGTAATAATAGAGATAACACGGAAATGGTGTAGAATGACGCCGTGTTTATGGCACATGCCTCAGCAAGAAACACAAACACACACACACACACACACACACACACACACACAAAGACATCTAAGTCCTGATTTGAATCCAAATAGCACATTAGTTTGGTGTTTGGACGATGGTGGAAGAAGTCTCATCCTCAGTAACATCCGATATAGCACACCATGGTGTTGTTGTTGTTGTTGTTGTTTTTTATAATCTTATTGGCCAATAAATCGTCATAATACAATGCCAAAGATTACACGATTACGTCGTGTAATTGTTTAATTGGTCACGTGATAAAGAGCCAGCCGTTTGCTGTCACCAGGTTTATTTAATACAACTGGATACTGCCGTGTTGATTAATCTGCCAATGCCGAACATTCTAATTGCAGCCAACCGGGATATGGGATAAATACGGGAGACGAAATGCATCGTTCAGTATCAGCGATGGTGCCCGTTCAATCTGGATCCGGTGCTATTTTCTAGATTGAAAGCAGTTCACATCCCACTGCGAAATTCCAGAGTTTAGTATACTTATTAATAATCATGATGATGATGATGATGATGATGATGATGATGTATGTTAAATAATATGAAGTTACTAGCAGGAGGTAAGGTTGTGCACTTTTTAAGGGGAGGGGGGGAGGGGCAATAATCTCTTTATCCTTCCCCAAATCCCTCAAAATAAAATTAATATTCAAAAATATTATTCAAAATGAATGCATTGCTCTGATAAAATAAGTGTTTTTGAACATTTACTTTTATTATTGTTGTTATTGTTGTTGTTGTTACTTGTCTGGTCTCATTACATCATAACTACCTGAATTATGTAACTGTTTCTACCTGTTCCCGCCAATCACATCACCCCCACCCCGATGCCTTGACCTTACAACGAAACTTTATAAGATCTACCTAAATTTTGTTAGAATTGTTGAAGAATCGATCATATCAACGCAAGAACACTTAACCGTGAGCCGGTGAATCTTGATGAAGAGATATAAAGATGGTCAAAAGATGACGCACCTCAAATCACCAGGTTCTATCTACTACCTGTTGGCACAAACAAGATGCAGATCAGTCCTGTTGCTATTTCACTGTTGGCCAGTCGGAGACCGGGAGCCCCATAGTTACCGTTGTTTGTACCTGCTTTCGGGGCAACATCGTAAGCTTGTAAGAGGGAATTCTTTAGATTTGTGAACAATCCCGTACACAGTTAACAGCCGTTCGCCATAAGGTATGGGTTAGCTTTTGGTCAGACTTGTTGATAGCTCGTCTCGTCTCTGGATTGTCGGTAGATAGGTGGCGCTGGTGGTTCTCCCGATCGACACGGTGATCACGTGTCGGTGCTGATGTTTGTCTTGTAGGGACTTGGGGGGCCTTTTAGGTTCGGCGCCTCCAGCATCCAGTACGGGGATTGGTGCGTTTTATCCGCGCAAAGATATATAATTCCGGCCTGATTTCTAGGAAATGAGATTATTATTGGTGAAGCTGCTGGGAGGCTTTCTTTTTTTTAATGGATATTACAATTTTTTATGCACCTCGTTTGCAGATATACTGCATCATGGAATTTTGAGGTTCATAGAAACCTACCCTGCCTCCATCCACCCACTCTGATTGTGCGTGTGAGCGCGGCCGTGCATGTATAGTTTTGTGGTTAAGTAGATTTAGGGACAATCGATTCTAAATATCGAACTGTGTAATTTAGCATCTCTCTCTAAATTATAATATTTTTGATGTATTTATAGTGAATATTTTCTTCTCTGTGGTCTGAATATTATATCTGTAACGACTCTTTTAAAACCAAGCCATAACGCACCCAGTTATACCAAGATGTAAGAAATGCAGATATCGGAAACTTATCCCACACCCCTCCCCCGCCTTGTGACCTATTTTTCTTGGGAAAGCCTGCCTGGACGCTCGAAACGGATGGTTGAATCCAGAATGTTATGACCCGAGTCGTAAAAATATAGAGTCAACCGTCCAGTTCGCACCAATCCCTATATGGAACCGTCCGTTTTGTCTCATTCGGAAATCACATACGCTCATATACGTTTTTCCATTTTTTGTCGGATTCGCATAACGCATAGACTCTACCACGTATATGGCATCTCGGCTTAAGACAACACACCGCCTATTTAAATTGGGTCACCAGTTAAAAGCTATAATTTTATTTATATAGTGAGAGTGAAAATGGCTACGGGTAATTCAGCAAAGCAGCATTGGGCTTCACTGAATGAGCATCTCTTATCAAACACTTTTCTATTTGTCGATTTTTATTGCAAGTGCATGTTTATATGTAGGCAGATGAAATATAGCAGATTAAGAATAAATGATAATTTTGGATCAGGTGAAAACATTTGTTGGGCAAGTGCATTTCCAATCTACTTGCCCGGGGGCAACTGAATTGAACAAATATTTTTCTGGCCCTGGCCGCACACCATAATGTCTCAGGTCATACTTTTGAGCCGGTCAGCAATTCCGTGAAGGGTAAGTTAGAGAAACGGGAGCAAGATATTTGAAGGCTTCAATATGGTGTCGGCCTACTCAACCTAACCTCTTAGAGCATTCCGATAGCCCGGTGATGGGAGCAATGCACTGAAAATCTCCCCGTTCTGAGTTCAAATCCGACTCCTACCTGTATTTGTGGGTTGTTCCTTTTGTGAGTTACCCACTGGCCTTATGTCCCAGGTACGATCAGCATCGATATTAAACAAGCCAATCACTCCTCGCTCGCTCACTCACTCACTCACTCACTCACTCACTCACTCATTCGATTGATACCTACACCACACGTTACCTATAAAGGGTATTTATTCAGGTACTACAAGTAATTAGATCCGGTGAGAGTTACCTTCAGGAGTGTTGTTATTTGTCATGTGGCCCTCTAGAGTCGTAATTCGACGGTTTTCTAGATGAAGTGTTACACATAAAACACAACAAAAGAGTTAGATCTTCATATTATCATCTTTTGTGATAGAAACTTGTTGTTACCTGATAGTAATCTGTAAGTTTGTTAACTTGTAAATGTTGGTCAACTTTAAATGATTAAGTTAGGTTTATGTTTTAGGAATTACCAGGATTTGCTTTCATGCGTTAACATCTTTCTATGTGTGTATATGTGTGTTTCTCTCTCTCTCTCTCTCTCTCTCTGTGTGTGTGTATTTGTGTGTGTGTGTCACTCATTCTCTCGCTGTGTGTGTGTGTGTGTCGCTCTGTGTATATGTGTGTGTCTCTCTCTCTCTCTCTCTGTGTGTGTGTGTGTGTGGTGTGTGTGACTTGCCCCGGGGCGTTTAACACTTATGTGCCAGTTAACCGGGGCTGGCTTCAGTATCACGGTGAATGGATGTGTTTCGCCCGAGGACGAACTTTGTGAAATAGTTCCAACAAAGTTATCCAGAGATAAGACAAGAATAAATCAACAGATCCTGGACATTATTCCATGTTTTATGTCTCGTCCTGGACAACAGCAAGGTCTCCAGAGTGTAATTAATGCTTACTTTAGTAATTGGTACATCTCTCTCCCTCTCTCGCTGTATATGTGTGTGCGCGCGCACAGCTTAGCAGTGTATGAAACTGCACTGGCGCAGATATTCATGAATTGTAAATGGACCTTCTGGACGTTTCACGAGGGTATTTTCTGGAGAGCAGCAATCGTTTTGTGCCGAGATTGCCTTGATAAGTGTTTACTATTTCGATTAGGAATATTAATAGCTAATTTTGATAATTCAAGTTGTTGGTGTGTGAGAGAATATTCCTGAAATCATTCTCTTAACACAGCTATATCAGTAGAATAAGTGTCAATGTTTTCTCTGGGGTATGGAGGTTGATATATATATATTCCTAAAAATGAGTCAATAATATTATTTTAACTGAATCAAACAAGTGTTTTTCTACTAACATCATCATCATAATGTTCAGCTAGTAATAATGATGATGATGATGATGATGATTATAATAAATATTATTAATATTATTAATGTTATAATAATTTCATGAAGATTTAACATTCAATTTATCGGAGAAAATCACCAACAGACCTCAACACGAAGTACATCGTATGAGCGATAGAGCTTCTAATTAATGGGGATAGGATCTAGTTCAAGTAATTAACTCAACTGGTAGCGCGTTGGATCACAGATCACGATCATCTGAGTTCGAATCTCGGTGTTGGCATATCCGAAGGGTGTTTCATCTTTGACTTCGCTTCATTACCCTTGGGGGTCGCTCAGCCCATTTAGCCTACCGTGTGCACAAAAGTGGCCGTAAAACATCAATCATCATCATCATCATCATCATCATCAAGCCACAACATTAATTGCTTATCCGTTACGGTGCTGCCACCTCCTGGCCGCCGATAACCCGCCCCGGGAATGCGACACCCGGTTTTCGGTTGTTTATTTTCTTTGTCTTGTTTGTTGCAGTGGCAGCGCGCGAGTCGGATGAGGAAACGTATTCTCTCCGCGCTCCATGGCGAGTCTAGTTTCCATGGCGACAAGATCTGGAGCACCAAACAAATAGTGACTTGGTGTAGACAGCATCTATATTCGCCATTAGACAAAGGTAAGCAGCTATTTTGTTATGTGGGCTCTCTGACCGGGTTTTCCGGCCTCTCTTGGGTGTATGCCATGGCCTCGTCTGTCAGTCGTATCCAATGACGTATGCCATTTGCTGCTGGAGGGCCAATGTTTGTGTCTTCGAGTTCGGAGATGGCTAATTTTGAACGAGGATGTAGATCCTATATATGACTTATGCTATTCTTCTCTGCTCTTCCTGTGAAGAAGGCTATGATTACCAATATTTACTCTGGTTCTTTCCGGAATTCTTGCCTGTGAACATTTTTCCCGGTTTCATCATATTTCAGTGACTGCTTATCAAACAAAATCCTGGAAATATTCCTGGAGCGAATTTCGGCCCATTTAGCACAAAAGTGGCCCTAAAACATTAAACATTCTCGAGTGATTTTAAAACTCTTCTCCAAAGTATTTTTAGAATTTAATTTTACAGATTATGTGTTGAGTTTCTGTTTGTCCTTCAGTTTCTTCAGATGATTGTCAGTTTGGTTTGATACTCAACATTCTGGAGTTCTCTGTTTGAAAGTGGAATTTGGACAGTTGCCCTACGACTGAACCAATTTGAAAAATATCTCACCATCGATGTATGCTTTTGATATAAGCTACACTAGATCAGTTTCATATAAACAAATCAGTTAACTGGCTGGGTGGATGAGTGGGTGAGTGTGTGGGTTAGTTGGTGAATGTCTGAAAAGTGGGTGCTTTGCACGTTGTGCTGCTTTTAAAGTGAACGAGTGAGTGAGTGCATGCATGAGTTATTTGGAGGAGTTTTGATTGATTGATTTCTTGATTGTATGAACGATTGCAAAAGTTAATTTAGTCACGGCTCTGATCCCACAATCCGAGACATACAACAGAGTGATTGTACTTTAGGGATTTGAGGTGAATCATCCAGAGCCAGTATTTCTGGCAGATGAAACATCCCACAGAATCAGACCACATATGGTCTGTCAGTTGACTGAGATAACAGTTGACACCGCCCCCCCCCCCTGAGATGAATCTACATCACTGATGGCTCAACATCTGGTAGCACTTCTAGAATTGAGGATGTTGAGTGTTGAAGCCAGATGTTGAATTTCCAGATGTGGTGGGCTGGTTGGCCACATCTGTGTGTGCGTATTGAAGATTCAGATATAACAACATCTAAAACAAATAACAACCACGTTTTTACTATTATATATTATTATAAATCTAGAAAGATCATACCATAAAAGAGTTTCGTACTGCACCCCCTCCCCCTCCCCCCCCCTCCAATTCCTTATCTTTAATATTTTATTTTATCGTGTCTATTGTGACTTCTTCACAGCGTGGCATCGCATTAGAGGAGTCCAGATTTGTTAATCCCCCTCTCTCTCTCTCTCTCTCTCTCTCTCTCTCTATATATATATATATATATATATTATATATATATATATATATATATAGGTTTTGAGTCGTGGGACCTGCGCTCACTCAGATATCCCAGTCCTAGCATCCCTCTAGAGATGGCTTTTTTTATATTCAATATTATATATCATTGTTCATCAACAATTTTCCATTGTCTGCACGATTTTGCTAAATTGCTGCCATATCAATGTACAGGTCACATCTATACAGTCAGAATATTAGACAAAGAATACGTGACATCATCAAATAGACCAGTTCAGGTATACTTTTTACAACCCACGGATGGACTAATCGATCCGGATGAAGGACAATTTATACAAGTTTCACGTGGCCCCTTGAAAACTGTTGAATTGTATTTCCCCTTTTGTTGGGAAAGTTTTATTTTTAATTCTTCTGAACTCATCCAGTTGTGAAAAATATTGGAAGAACGTTTTATTAATCCTTTATGGAGCTTTTATGTAGTTTGCAAGTAGATCGTAAATTAACGTTATAGCGCCCGGCTTTCCCTAACCCTATCTGTTCGTTATGATACAGTATTGGGCGATCAGTTCATCATAACGTAGTAATGAATGAAGTCATTGTCACATTCATTCAACAGATGTCAGCACTTATCAACCGTGTACTTTAACAACTCCGGTGGCCGTAAACAAGACGAAGTTCGCGCCAACAAAGCATATCACTGTTTATCCCGAGAGACTATATTATCAAGTTAGCATTTAGTAAGATGTGTTCTCTCGTGATAATCGTACAGTTAGTCTATTTGTCAAAATAATTTCCGTGGTATTTAAACTATTTAAAAATGACAAACGGCAAGTCCACATTTAAATTTCTTCCAACTGCAAAATTAAGGCCAAGGCGAGTAGACCACTGGCAGGATTAGAAAACTTTCAGTTTGGTCGTACTGTGGATTCTGTTTGTTTCAACTGTTTGACAAAAGCCCAATCAGTTTACCCTTAAAATGCTCAAGCGGCATGGATGACCGAACCAGTGCGCTATGCAGTAGACTTACCGTTAATTGGTCAACGACATACACAGAAAGTCTGCTGTTTAGTCCCTTCCACATCTTCATCATATTACAATGTTTACGATCAGTGAAAAAGTTAAATACATTTTGGGATTGGAATTCCAAATCTGGAAATAGTGCATCGTATGATTTTTCTTGGTCAGTTAGCAACCATGATGTCAATGTGAAACCTTTAAATCATGGTCGTCCTGGTTCTTATGCTCCAGTAAAAACCAACAGTTGTATACATGTTTTTTTTTTAAATAATAAATTGACATCCCTATCAGAGAGGTATGTACTGACCTAAACTCTAAAGATTTATAATAAATTCATTTCGTGGCTTATATTCAGAATAACATAATTGGATGTGCTTGAGCGGATGAGACGTTTAGTACAATTTATCTGTTTCTGTGTGATGTTGGAGATAAAGAGAGATGACAAGAGATATGATTGTGGTGGTTGTTGTGGTAGATATACATCAGATATAGAGAGAATTGTTAAATGAGTGGGTTTAACTTTAGTTACACATTTGTGGTGTATCGTGTAAATGATATTTTACTTTTTCTCTTCATCCCTCCCCCTCTCTGCACACAAACACACGGGCGCGCGCGTGTATGTGTGCCTTACTCATTCACTCACTCTGTCAGAGTTTAGCTGTAGATCTTTGTCCTGAATATCTCATTATCTTAAATCATGGTTTTATTTGATGTTCTGAACACAAAAGTCTTTTTATACCAGATTCTGATAATGAGCTACGCCCCTAGACTTGTTAACATCAAGGCTATTAGTTAACTAAATGACAGCACACATAATACTATTATAATAACAATAATAATAAATTAGCTTCTATTCTGTGGCATTTTCTAATGATGAGCAATTAGCATTATAATACTACTGATCTGAGACCTTGTGTGTCATAGATAAATCATATTTTATCATTTATGAGATGGACTTTTTTCCAGAAGAAATCACACAGAAATAAATATCAGATGATATTGTTACTTGACACAAACTAATGAATCTTATTGCAAAATATTCTGTGAAAGAATGGCAGTACATTTAATGTACATTTCCATCTTATCATAAAATATGATGTATATCGATCTCGCAATTGCGCGCGCACACACATGAAATCAGAACAGATTAACACTGTCCAGTTTGTGCTATGGACACTAGTAAGGCAAATTAAACTGCTGTATAACTGCAGTTTCTCTTATATAATTCATAAACATTAGTGATTCATCCACTATTCTAATCAATGGCAGTGTATCTATGCTGAAGCTTGCTAAATTAATGTATTTATGTAGTAAAAACAATAACACTGAGGTGATGTTTCTCACTGTGTTCACTGAGTAATCGTTGCGGCATTCCTATAGCACACTCGCCATCATACTGTGCTACGGATTAGCAAGTCATGGGATAGAATCCCAAGTGTTGCATGTATCTGTGGAATGTTTCATCTTTATATAAATCTAATCAGTCCAGTCATCTCCATTCCACATTGATTAGTCCTTCAGCCATGCATTTCAGGTGAGACCAGCACTCACGCTGCAACTATCACTCTACTCACTCACTCTTAATACTTTGATTTGTGTGTACTGTAGTTTGTTAAAAGAAAGGCTTACGGTCATCATATCTGAGCAACAACGATTGGCAAGAGTCAAATAGCTGTGAGTGGTTGTGAAATATGTGCCAATGATTTGGTAGCTAGAAACAATATACTTATAGGGCAGTTTAAGTCGTGATTGTGTTGTATAGGTTTTTACCAGTGAGAACTATACACAAACAGCTAACATCCTGAAGCCTATACTAAAATATGACATTCTTTTTACAGCAGATTACTTTTGGGTGTTGTTCGGCTTATTTAGTCTGCCCTGTACACAGAAGTAGCCACAAAAGAGCAAGATTTACATTTAAATATTACTTCGAACAGCAGATCTAATTCTATGGACATCTAATAATTATGTAGATAAATAAAACCTTCTTGAAGATGAGTACCGAAAGGCACGTTAAGTAATCGTCAGCGTACTTCTATCTTCTGTAATCTTCAGGGTTCAAGTTATTGATGAGATCTCTATACTGTTGTTTCCATTCTAATTACTACATCAAGGTCATCTTCATCGTCATTGTGTAGTAACAGTATATCCGATCTGGCCATTGTTTTGTCACTGTAGTCGGTGTTGTTGTTCGTGGCATTGGCCACGATTCGTGGGGGCAGTGGGAATATCTTCACTTTGCTTCCGTCGACCACCACCAGGTGCCCGTCCCTGCTGACGGTGATCGCTTGCAGCGAATGCATCGGTTCCCGCGTCCCCAGGCAGCACAGGAAGGCGCCGTTCCGCTTGACAGCCGTGATGCGCTGGTTCTTGTAGTTCACGGCGTAGATGTTGCCATCGGGATCGGTGGTGACACCTAGCGGGTAGTAGAACTCGTCGAAGCCGGTGCCCTTCCTGCCGAATGTGAACAGCGGCCTGCCGAGCATATCGTAGACGAGGATGCAGTGTTTCTCGAAGTCGGACACGATGATGTCGTCCGACTTATTACAGGTTATGTACTCGGGGCATTCCAGTTTGAATCGCGTGCTCACACTCTGAGCCGGTACCGTATTGAGTAACTTTCCCGAAATGTCATGGACGAAAATCCGGCAGAGCTTCAGATCGGTGACGAGCATCTCTTGCCTGGAATTTCGGCAGATTCCCCACGGTTCTTTAAGATGGCTGCCATAAGAGGTGACGAACTGGCCGTCTTGTTTGAACAGCTTCACGTCTTTCGTGCCCTTGTCCGTCACCGCGATAATGCCGTTATCTAACACCGTGACGTCCCACGGATCGACTAACACGTGGTTACCATCGGGACAGATATCCCACTGTAATCGACCCATGACGTCGAAGCACTTCAGTTTCATGTTGATGTTGTCGGCCAACACCAGGTGTCCATTCGAGAGTACAGTCAGTCCGTTGGGGCGACATCCTTTGTTGTCATTGGCTATCTTCGTGTGGAATTCTCTGATTGGTTCTAGAATGTCGATGTTCTGTTTGATTAGTTCATAAGTGCCAGTTCCGTGCTGTGTGCCATCCAGGTTGCTCGTTACGGGTTCGACGTGTCCGCAGAGCTTTTGAATGCTCTGTAAATCGACTTCCTCCGGTACGTACCTGACCTCGAGTTGTGAGGTCATCCTTGGAGGAACGATGTCCTGGATCCGACATAGTTCCTCTTTGACCACCGGTGCCAAGGCGACTATGTTGGCATGGTTACCGTGTAACAGCAGCTGATTGGTGAACTTTGTCACGTGACGCAAGCTCGACACCGAAGCCTGTACCCTCGTCTTGACGTCGCTCACAATTTGATGCTCCCGCGCAAACGTCTGCTTGACCTTGGTACGCAAAAGGTCAAACGTTCTTTCGGTGAGCAGCTTGATGTATTCCTCTTGAGCGGTGAGCCGATCCAGAATATCATCTCTGGACGCGCTGCAGTGATGCTGGTACATATGAAGGTTTTCTACGGCTCCGTTCAGTGTATCCTGATGATGCTGGAGAAAAGCAAGACAATACGTTATTGGCGGATGAGGGGATGAGAGTTTCAGTTGGATTAGTTCCTGTTTCAAAGCTGTTACAAAAAGTAATCCGCTCCCTGAAATGTATTTCTCTGTTTAGTGTTTCAGTTATTCTCGGTACTGACTGCAAACATTTAATTGCAGTCTGTAAGCATAATAATTGTCATTCGTATTATTATTTTAATTCTATGTCAACTAATAATATTGTTTATTAGTCAGCCTAAGTTAGGACAAACTAACAACATCTAGTTGATTACGAGTTATCGCTGTCGATAATAAATTGTAATTACAGTTACAGCCCATAGAAATGTGCTTACTTATAGTTGTAATTCCTTTATAAATATGGACTACAATTATTGTTATACTGAGCTCAGTTATATAACAAATAACGGAGTTATAATAATCTATAATCGCATTATTGTCATCTAGTTAACTGTCTAACTTAGTACTAGTAGCTTTATTGATATTATATACACTATAGTAGGATAGTATTATATATATATATATATATATATATATATATACACACGCAGATTTATATTCAGGAAAGGAAGATGAGTTCCTATTATGTTATTTGCCCTATATAGTTTGACAATCATATATTACTGTGTTCAGCAATATATGATTGATCAACTTGAATGTGGCAAATAGTTCCCGTAATGTTTGTACATTAATGTTCACTTTAGTTTGAAGGCTGTTTAATATCTGAGACGTAAGAAGAACGCGTTCTTCTGTTTTAATATCAGTTTTACGATGGTTAGGTCTGTTTTGTTATCAAAACTATTTACAGTAGAACCTGGTATTGAAAGTTATGTTTTAATCAGTTTATAAACGAATAAGAAAACAGTTGTATCAGTTGATCCGTGATCTAGCGGTAGCGTGTTGGACCACGGATCACTACCACCCGTGTTCAAATCTCGGCGTGGGCATATCTGAAGGTTATTTCGTCTTTGACTTCACCTTTGGAAGTCGCTCGGCCCATTTAGCCTACCTCGTGTGCACAAAAGTGGCCGTAAAACATCAATCGTCATCTTGTATCAGTTGATCAATGTAATACTGATAGCAATGCACCTGTTTTTGTGATAATTTTCCACAATGCGAATAGAAGCCATATCCCACTTGATAGAATTCTCCAGCCATATTTGTGTAAGTAAACAAATTTTAATCCTTTTTTATCAGACATTGTTTTGTGTTTGAAAAATGACTGATACGTCTCGTGGCAAGTCTAATTAGGGAAGAAATGGTTTGTCCTTGAAAATGACAGAATCCTGATAAATCTGCTACACAGAAGATACTTAATAATTATTATTATTTCTTAACTAACATATAATTATTTCTCAGTTATCCAGTTTTGTTTTGTAATTATAACACGCTACAGACTGTGTATATTACCTAGGTTATCATAGTTTAAATCAATATGTATATTAAAATAATAATGGCAAGTTATGTTTATTATCTATATTACGCACACATATATATTTACCTGTAAATCCTGTAACTTGGCCTCTATAAAGTCTCTGTCTCTTCTGGCCACCTCATCAATAGGCCTAATGTGATGATTGTTACAGTATAATAACGCACAATCTGAGCACTCCATCTGTTTACATTGAGCACATAGAAACCTGGAAGGGATACAGTATAACAAGTCACTCGGTGATTTAAATAGTTGGAGATTGGATATCGTTCAGAAATACATTAAAAACATAATACAGCTTGATAATAAAGAACGCTCTCGCTAGTTCAAGATGTGTATAGAACACTGTATTTAGTACATTAGTACCATCTTTAGTACATTACACCATGTCGAATGCTGCATTCACTTAAATCAAATAGTCCATATTTCGCAGTTTGTTCTATATCTAGTTTTCACACACAGATTCGTAATTCACATATAATTTCATACATTTTTAAAGTGACAACAATCTACATAATGTCCAATGCTGTTGTTTATGGATCTTGCTACATACGACTTAATTTAGCTGTTTTGTATGTCACTTTTCCATGGTTTATGGAATATTGCTACATATGATTCAGTTTGACTGTTTTGTGTGTCACATGTCTATAGTTTAAGGATCGCGTGTCTATGGTTTATGGATCTCGCTACATATGACTCAGTTTGACTGTTTTATGTATCGCATGTCTATGGTTTATGGATTTTGCTACATATAACTCAGTTTGACTGTTTTATGTGTCGCATGTCTATGGTTTATGGATCTTCCTACATATGACTCAGTTTGACCGTTTTATGCGTCGCATGTCTATGGTTTATGGATTTTGCTACATATGACTCAGTTTGACTGTTTTATGTGTCGCATGTCTACGGTTTATGGATCTTCCTACATATGACTCAGTTTGACCGTTTTATGCGTCGCATGTCTATGGTTTATGGATTTTGCTACATATGACTCAGTTTGACTGTTTTATGCGCCGCATGTCTATGGTTTATGGATTTTGCTACATATGACTCAGTTTGACTGTTTTATGCGTCGCATGTCTATGGTTTATGGATCTTGCTACATATGACTCAGTTTGACCGTTTTATGCGTCACGTGTTCAGTGATAACACCATTCAAACTGTCAAATTATATGTCCGAAGCTGTCAGTTTAACGTGAATGTATTTCTAGTTGGAAGTAATGACGTTTACAGTTTACGCTATTAGCCATAGACTAAAATAGGCAAATTGACATGTCTAGATGATTGCTACTTGAATAACATATCTGAAATTTTGGTCAAAGCTCGTTAGTGATCTATTATCGTTAGCTAAACTGCTAAATAATAACATCCATATTTTTGAGTGGGGTCCATTATAAGTTATGGTATAGTATAGTACTGACACACTAATAATAATAATAATAATAATAATGTATATTTAATAAAGCGCCCTTACTAGCAGGAGCCATTCAAAGGCGCTGTACAAATAATATGTAATATAATAATACCCCAAATAATATGTCTGTAAAACCCTGTAATGATTTAAAAGATAATAATTATTTATCTGTGAAAGCGACGTTAAATAGTGTGTTTTTAGAAGAAATTAAACTGTATGACATATATACTGTAGAGTTGTTTTATGGCAGCGTGACACACGGAACTTGTATGGTCGCCTGTTCCGGATGGGATTTTGTACACATGCAGGTTTGCAAATCGTGGTTATTTTGTTTCTCTGGTTTAGAAATAGAATGTCATAGTCCGTAAAATATGGTAGGCATACTGATTGGCCGTACGTAAGGAGTTATTATAATGCTGTTTGATATCGTTATAATGGCGTCGAGGGGGTGTGATGATCACAGTGTATCGGTTGGTCACTAGTGAGTGAGTAGCGTTCGGGATTGTGAGTAAGACTGATATTTGTTTTGTGGCCAGTGATCTTTGGGAGGGGGGGGGGATTAGCACTAACACCACCTTGAGTATCATTTCAATAACAATTAGGCTACATGAAAGGTAGTTCATTCGAGTCTAATTCAGTTACCAGAGCCTCATAATAACATTACTCGATTTATGGCGTGTTTCTTCACGAATTACGTCATTATTATTATTATTATTATTATTATTTTTAATATTAATTTATAATTAATAAGATCATTATTTCCAGTCGGTTAATTGAACCTTTCTTTGGCTTAACCAAATAACCTCATCTTCATTTTGTTAAAGTTAACATATACAAGACTTAAAACCACATTATCGACGGTTCTATGCGACTCACTTGGCTTCCTTCGTCTGATCCCTTTGACAGAAGGTCTTCTGACTTTGTTTCATGTCGGCCTGGTATTTGCCAGTCTGTAGCTGCTGTAGGGTCATCACCTTGTGACCTCTATTCGCCATCGACCAATTATGACCATTCCGACAGCCATTACAGAGGTAGACGAAGCAGTCTAGACACTTGAAGGTGGCATTCCGGGCCTCGCAGTTGCCGCAGGTCTTCCTCTCGCATTTCTGACTGCTTACGACGTCCTCGAGTTGTGATACGAACGTACAGTCGTCGATCTCACTCGGACTGACGAACGCTCGACCGCATACGGGACAAGGGACGCGAACGGCGGCAACGTCTCGTCCCGGCTGCGTGGAGTTCATCTTCTTGATCGGAGCTTGTAGTATTTGATAGGGACTGATTGGCGTCGACGGCGTGTCGTAAACTGGTATTGCCGCGTCGAGTTCGAGGTCGTCTTCATCATCTGGCTGTACTCCGTCGGGGACGTTCATGTAGATGGCGGGAGGAGTGAACTTTCCCTCATTGTCGTTCATTTCAGGATCGGCCGTTTCCATAATCGGTTCGTTCTCTACTGGATCATCGCCGGTTTTACGACTGGCATCGAACTCGGATGATATCGCTCGGATCAGGGTGGCTATCGATTCGACGTTATCCAGATTTGCCGTCTCTTCGCTCGACCCAAAGGCAGCTTGAGGAGTCGGTCTTCCCTCGATGAAGCTCCTCATCTTGTCCATGGTCATGTACTGCTGGCTCGTTCGTGATCTCCTGTCCAAAACTGTGCTGTCCATGCGCAGATAGAGTTCACTAAGACGAGTCGAGTCATCAGTGCTCAGGGGTATCTCGACGTTTAGGTTTTGGCCCGCCATCATAGAGACCAGCGCCCCTGCCATCACGTACGAATCGAGGATGGACGAGTTGCGTCGAACGCTTCGTCGAGATCGCGGCAGATCGTGATCGTCCTTCGACTTCGACGCCCTTCCTTCTCGCAGTAGCGAACGTGTCGGTGACAGGAGTGTGCTGCCATCTGTTGGGGAGAGGCTGGTTATCTCGTCGTAGATGTGCTCGCTCGGTGTCCGAGAGAACAACGGAGGTTTGCTCGGAACAATGTGAAGATGACTGGGTCGTCTTCTCTGCGACTTTGACGAGTCCCTGTTGACAGGTTTTGGTCGCCTTAGCAACGACTGTCTCGCAGCAGCCAGGTCACACTCGGAATGGATAACATCATTTGTCGTATCCAGACATTCAGGAATTTCATACTGATGGTCGCTCAAAGATACCCTTTTCTCGAAATTCCTCTTATTTGACAATCCAATGGGGCCGTTCGTTTGTGCATTCAATGAGGTACTGCGCGGTAACAATGCCAAACCGGGATCGTGGAAAGACCGTTGGTCATGTGATTGACTTCGCGTCATGTGATGGCTGTAGATTGGAACCTGCCGCTGATGAAGTGGTACCAGTCGGGCGGGTGTACTTGACTGCGTCGCCTTGGCACGGAACTGGGCCATGGGTGGTGGCGCCATCTCGTGGGAGGACTTGCTCTCGAAGATGTGCACCATGCTGGAGACGTGGCCACTCAGTGACGAGCTCGACTTACGCTTGCCATCCGATAACCCGTCGTCTGCCGCCTTCCCTATTCCCTGATCAGTTAATGCTGTGGCGTTATGTGATGGGTCAACACTGTGAGATCCGCTATTGGTGTGGCTAAGGTTTGGCTCAACGCCACACTCTGTTCTCTTAGTGTGCTGGAGTAAAATGCTGCCTTCGTGTGATGTTGCCTTGTCATCATCGGCGTCATGACGAAGATCCGGGGTTTCGTAATAGTTTTCGTAATTACTGTCGTCGGCATTCTTCTCCCTGTCAAATCGCTGCAACTTGTACCGGTTCCTGTAGAAGTCGGCCATCTCGGGACTGACTGCTTTGTCCTTTGACCTTTCCAGTGACCTTCGCTGTCCATCGCCATTTTTAGCCGGTACAGACCCTTTCTCTTCATTCTCCCCGCCATTCGGACGAGCGGGCTCGTCATAATAGCCGTTTTGGTCGTCATGGTGATCACGGTCAAACACCTCGTCTGATTGGCTGGATTTAGATTTTGGTTCACTAGGTGATCTGAGGTTGTTGGCCACTAAATGTTGTTGTTGCTGCTGGTGGTGGCGTTGTTGTTGTTGTTGTTGCTGCTGCTGCTGTTGCTGCTGCTGTTGCTGCTGTTTGTCTTGCCATTGTTTGATGTAGTTCTGGAGACAAAGCTGGCAGCAGACGTGAAGACAAGGAAGTAGTTTTGGTTGATGCGCCTCTCGCAAACAGAGAGGACAGGACAGTATGCACTCATCTATTACATCAGGCAACACGGCAGACATCATGAATCTGGTAATAATGATAAGTGTGACAACAGTGATAATAATAATAATAATAATAACAAAGCAAAAATTACAATAGATGAATCAGACTTCCATTCTACAAATTATGTTAATATAATAAATCCTATTATTTGATATAATAAAACCTATCATGATGACTACTTACATTACTAGATGGTTAATGATGTTGATGAGGATGATGATGGTGTTGATGATGATGATGATGACGACGACAATAATAACAAAATAATGGTGATGGGGTATTAAACTTGCCGCAAAGTGAGGCAAAACCTATCATGATGACTACCTAGCTTAATGGGCAAATAATGATGATAATAATAATAATAATAATAATAATAATAATAATGTAAATGGACGATGTCTAAATATCAGTATTTAGAACTGTAGATCTACAGTAAACCCCACCTAGCCGACCACCTACCGTAAGAGACCATGTCACAAACTCTCATCATTTAGAAAGCTTTCTACATTTTTACACTTATAACTTGTTGTTGTGATCTACCGCGCTAAATGGGTCAATTCTTATTGCCACCTCGACAGTCCTATCTTGTCACAAGAGGGCGTTGTGATGGCACATTGGGT
The DNA here is from genome assembly GCA_025642065.1 of Paralvinella palmiformis. Lineage (NCBI taxonomy): Eukaryota > Metazoa > Annelida > Polychaeta > Terebellida > Alvinellidae > Paralvinella > Paralvinella palmiformis. Next base: position 315,402 of record JAODUP010000399.1, read on the forward strand.
AAGGTTACTGTGCTGTAAACTCCAGGCTGTTAGTTCAAATCTAGCTCGTGGCTGCGTGTATGGGTTTATTTGCCGCGGTAGACGTCTATCGACCGTATGTCTGAGACTTGAACAACTCAACTATGTAGTCATCGGAACACTCACCTGTCTTAAAGGACCACCTCTCCTGGCCGAGTTTTAGTGTCTCGAGTTAATAGTCGTCTTCGACCTCTAATCCATCGTGTGATGTATTGTACAATGATAATGAGCCAGGAAATGGTGATTAATATTAAACACATTCGAGTAGATGTAGATTCAGTGTTCTCTCTTATCTGAGAATCCAGTACAAAGAACAACTTGTTGTGTCATGACACTCTACGTTGGTACGTGTCTTCGCAAGCATTATGTGTGTTTGTGTCTGTCTGGGGGGAGGAGGGAGGTTGGGGGGAGGGGGGTATCTGTCCGAAGGCGTTAAACACTGTGTAATTAGCTCGTAATGGTTTGTGATACAAACAAGAAGTGACATGTATTACATGTTATGACCTGTCGTGGTATTTAGTAGATAAATACCAGATACGTGTTACTAGTCATCTAAATTGTCTTAATCAGTAGCTATATGGAGGTGAATCGTGTCTGAGTAATAATTTCTCTGTTGTGTGAGTGTTTTATATATATATATATATATATATATGTCTGTGTGCGGGCGGTGTGTGTGTGTGTGTGTGGTGGGGAATTGCTGTACGTTTCAGTTTCGTAAGAGATACTACCACAGATAAGAGGCCGTGCTCTGTACGACTTCCTGTATCATCATCAGTCACAGGTTAGATGAGATATTGTCATCGTCTCGGATGAAATACACCACCATCATCAACCAGCACGTTGTTGAGCTAATTGATCCACCGAACTGAGCAGTTTAGTCATAGGAAGTTGTGGTCTTAAATAGGCCATATTGATATCAGCTGTCTGTGGTGTGTTGTTGTTGTTTAATCGTGACCGCCATTTAGAGATAAGTAGCCACATCACAGTACCATATTATGTGATTTATCGTCTGATGGTGTTGGCTATTTAATTACACATATCGGCCTATAGGCTGCCTTTGTTCCGTTCCGTTATAGAGCATGTCTGGTGTAAATAACATTGTTGTGAGGTAATCGAAGTTGTGGCTCCATCTGTTGAATTACTCCGGAGTCTGTGTTGTCGTCTATGTCGGGAGAGGTGACCAGTGATTGTTTTGTCGTCTGACAAATCTGCGCTAATCGGATAATTCGCGAGTGAGGGAATTTTCTAATGCGTATTATTTGATTTTGAAGAACGAAAACAATCCAAAACCTGTTGCCAGAGAGTTTTTTGTGGCGCTACTGTTTTGAAGGCCATAGACAAAGCGTGCACACCATCTGCCGCCTTTGTCATCGAGTGGTAGTTATTGTAAGATTATACTAACACTACCGTATGTCGGCTGAGGATTAGCATGAACGGCTCCTCATCGTACAACTACTAATGGGTGTTGCTTTTTTACCTGGCATGTTGAAATGATTAACAGCGTAGAAATGGTGGTAGAGATATGTGTATGTGGAACTGAAGAAGTAGTTGTTGAAATGTTGGGGTACACACCTCTGGCTGTCGCGTATTGGTAGTTAGACACCAACGGTATTTATATATATAACTAACTACGAAGACAGCTAATCAAGCTGAAATTTTTAATTGTTGCTGGTACTCACAGCTTTACGTTTTTAAAACAGCGAATGAAATAAATTAAAATACAAAACTGTCGCTGATAATTGTGAATTATTTTTTTTAAATTTGTTTAAAAGAAATAGGAGTAGCTCTAACTGAAACATAAAACCAATTTTACCTGTTATCGCTCACCAGATCCGGTAGCTTTTTGGGGGCTGACTCGTGTATAAGACGAGTAGAGGAAAATGCACTATTTCAAGGATTAAAGCATTGTCTGATACTGAGATATATACGATAATACTTCATGGGACATTGTTAGAAATATGATAAGAATTAAAAACAAAAACATAATCTTCCGTTGGTAAACTTGTCCTCAGTGTTGTCGTTTTATCGGTATGATGAGGAAAGACAGATCAAGGTAAATGATGAGTTGATATGCGATTTGTCGTTGACCATAATTCTTGACGGGTGAAATAATGCAGAATATATGCTCTGTCGTGTCCGGATGGTAAGCTGTTGTATGATACCACCTGTCTTATTAGGTCGACAAGTTGATGCCCGTTTTTAGATCACTACACAAACAGTGAAAGGTACTGGGTGTTTAAGGATCATTTGCGTTCAAGGACCATGTCAAATGTTGAAACTTTTTATTCTTCGGGATCATCTCACAGACAGATTACATTGTACGTTCTCTTATACTATTGATGATATTACTATCTATGCTGCAGTTAGTAGAAGCTAGTATAATATAATACGCGGGTTACCTGTTTCTGTGGAATGTTTCATTCTTTAACAAAAGACATGGGCTCTGGTTATTTGATTTGCCCACTGAGTTGTCATTTGATCATAAGTACCACGTGAGACCAGCTCTAAGGTTTAACGAAGGTATTATTAATTTAATTACAGTGAATTAGCTTCATCCAAATCCCCCCCCCTCCTCATACTATCATCTCCCTCAAATAGATAAATCTTACCCGGATCAATTCAATGAGAATCTTCTTATGATGACCAGAGTGGATGTTTTAAGGAGATCGATGAGATCATTTTGATCGGTTGTTTTATTGACAGAGTGTGTGTGTGTGGGGGGAGGGGATGCTGGAAGATGCGTCATCGTGCAGACTAGTTCAACTGTTACAACACTTACCAGTGAGGCAGGATGCCTAGATGGCTTAACTGGTAGCGTGTTTGGCCACAGACCTATAGCACTTGGGTTTGAACCACGATCTGGCTATGTCAGAAGGGTGTTTAACGTCAGTTGATCACCTTTGTAGGTCATTCGTGAACGTAAAACCAGAACAGTTTACATTTTCGTTTTCTCTGTACAATCTGGCTTTATCTTCAACATCCCAGGTAGCACACTACTTTTAGCTGCCAATTAGAAATCCACAATCCATTATAATCAACCAGAATCCAAACAGGTACGTATTTCTGGTTGAATTACCTAGAATGATTTAAGTAGCTTCGAACCAAGAAGCTTCGAGTTTTGTTTTCTGACACTTTCACCACTGAGCCATCATGACAACACGCCTCATTTCTGATTATATTGGTACCTCAACGTAATTATGATTTATGGGCTGTACTTGGTGAGGTTTGGATTGAGATGTTTGGAAAAATTAAAACAGTATTGACAATGGACATGGTGTTGGGCGTGTGTGTGCGCGCGTGTATGTGTGTTTACATTGGCCTATACTGGTATAGGTATATGATTGCAAACTTTTGATTTGTACAACAAAATAGACAAACAGAGAAGCAGACACACATACACGCACACACACACATAAAGACGTGCGCTTACACACACACACACACACACACACACACACACACACACATATATATATATATATACATAAACAAACACAATGATTATAAGCATATTAAATGATTTCTTCTAAAACAAATTGGTTTGTCTATATATATATATATATATATATATCAGATCAGACAAGTTGATGACATTTATCATAAAGGTAGCTAAAGTAGAACATTAATGTTATATTGGAGGTTATGACAGTTACTTTTATTATAATATACTATATAATTGGATCTTTATGGTTATATACCTTAATGTGGAAATTTAATATGAAAATTTAATATACTACTCTGATGATGATGATGATTGATGTTTTGCGGCCACTTTTGTGCACCTGGTAGGCTAAATGGGCCGAGCGACTTCCAAAGGTAATGAGACGAAGTGAAAGACGAAACAGCCTTCAGATATGCCCACGCCGAATATATATATATACTACCCGGTAAAGGCCTATTACTAGCAATGTTTCTGTTATTGTTATTGTTGTTATAATTGGTGTTGTTATGAGGGCAATTTTATGAGCATTTAATTAATTATTGTCACCAGCGGTTTTTACCTGTTTTAGTGTTTACATCTTCACCAAAGCTTGACACGGTGGCCCCTTTTCTGGGTCAGGTCACGCCCCTATTACGTACATTTTATCATCCACTTTTTGGTGTTCAAACCAAATAAAGGTGTACATCTTGGACCAAAGATGGCCCTGAGCTTTACAATTATAAAGTAAAAATTATATATATATATATATATATATATATATATATATATATATAGAAGTGCGAGTGGTTGGTTTTAGTAACCTGTTAGGAGATCCAGGAGGACACAGTTGGTGAGTTCTAAGCGATGAATCCAGACTGTATAAAGACGTGACACTGTGATTTAAGCATCGCTAGCTATCTGTGTCAAAGGCTTACTTCATATGTAGTATATAGATCAGTTATCTCTGAGTCTCGGTATACGGGATGATGTCAGTCCGTATTGGGTAACTAGGTTATTGAAAATGGCACGACATCGTTTTATTTTCCCTGTTGTCATCATCAACATCGGCAGGATGAGTCACACAGTTTATCTTGTCAGCATTGAGTCATTTTTGACGCCAAAAAAATTGATTAAAAACCCGGTTAGGAAGTCATGCTGATGTGACAATATTGAGGGTGGGTTTTTTTCTTCTTCTAATTTAGTAATTAAATGTAATTAAATGTTGCATTCACATACAAGGCTTCGTCCTAAAAACTGTGTAGATGTGTGCCCGAGTGTAGATAGATGACTGACGGGAGGATTTAGCCGGTCATGACGCTTCTGAGTGAGTGGGTGGGTGAGTGAGTGAGTGAGTGAGTGAGTGAGTGAGTGAGTGAGTGAGTGAGTGAGTGAGTGAGTGAGTGAGTGAGTGAGTGAGTGAGTGAGTGAGGGAGTGAGTGAGTGAGGGAGTGAGTGAGTGTTACTCCTGAGAAATATGGCCATGGGGGGTCACTTGCCCGTGATGTGTAATGTGCTAACAAAGTGTGTGTGTGTGTGGGTGGGTGTGTTGGGGTGGGGGGTGTTGTTCAGTTTACACTCTTCTGGATGTTGCCGGAGATCTATCAATTCGTTCTCACTCCATGAATCGAGTGCATCGATCAGAAGTGTATGTATTTACATTTATTCGGAAAAAGAGAGATGCATGCACGCACACACAGGCACACAAACACACTTCAATACATGTAGTAGCATTCCCAATTCACGTATATAATTAGCTTCTAGGTGTGTGTTCTGATGAATCTTCCATGTGTTGTTTTCACGATTTATCATTCTCCGTGCCAGTGCCATTTTCAGCCACTGTTAAAACGCACGCATGAGCAATCGATAAATGGTATTTATAACCGATTACCTCATTTCGAAAACATAAACAAGCAGACGGCCTATCTGTATATTGTACTCTATAATATCAACTTATCACACAGCTGTTGTCTAATACACATTTCTGGGCGTATACGGGACGGGTAGGGGTTGGAGGGGGGGGGGGGACGGAGGTTATCGATCCGGTGGTTTGAATAGCGGACTACAATGTTATATTTTTCTCGACTGAAATGTCCGTTTTATAACATATTAATGTGTTTAGAACAATGTGTGTGTTAATTGTGTTTATCTTTTTCGGGAAGTTTATTTGTTTGTTTTTGTCCACACGTTGTATTATTTGTTTTAGCTGCTACACTGTGATTTTATATGAAGATTGAGACAACTTAAATATAGCACATTTGCATTATACATTGACTGACGTTGACATACGGGAAGGAGGGGTAGGGGTTAAAGGGTGAGATGAACAATGGGTGTGCCCTTATTAGGTTATTGGTGCGGAATATTTCGAATATTCTTTAAAGGTAGAGCGTAATTTAATTCGAAGTAGTCACTCAAGACATTCCCGTAATAATCTCTGATAACAAGAACCCGTCTCGAACGACCATACCAGTGGTTGTTAACACCGGTGTTATCAACGTATATTGTGAGTCATGGCTATTTTCAGATGGTTCGGCGTTTCCCATCGTACATGAAGATCGTGATAAGCTGACGCTAAGCTAACACTGATGCTGACACTACTACCAACAACAACAGATGTTGATCATAATGATTTAGAGTCGGTTGATTACTTCGATCGATAAATGTGCTTTTGTGTGTGTGGTGGGAAGGGGGGGGGGTCCATAACCGTATGTGTATAAAGCTGCCGATTAAAATATTACGCGGTGCAGACAGTAAGCTTCGGTGGCCTAGGAGTTAAGCACCCGGCACTTGATGCTAAGGTTCACAGGTTCGATCCCAGCAAGAAGTCGAAGCTCTTCCAGAGATTAATTTCTCGGCTCAAAACATCGTGGGTGGCTATCCACGTTAAATGGCGCTGCCGTCTCCACTGAATTATTAAAAATACAGGAGGACATTAAAGACCCCCTGAGGACGTAAAACACTCTGGCAGTGACCACCCTCAGGGTATTTCGGCTCCATCTTTCCGCACTGCCCCCCGGTGAGTGGTGGGAGGGGTGATTTCTCAACCACTCCCAACATAGAGACTGTGCCCAATAAGCGACAGCCTGGGGATTCTCCCCGAAAAAAACAAAAAACATTACGCGGTGTTTACCTGTATCATAATATTAAGATTATATGATATTTACCTGGTGTTCATGTGGCTGCTACAGACCTGATGTTGTTACACGGCATGACGCGTGTGCCGTTGGCTGTGTGAAGGAAACTATCCGCGAACAAAGTGTGCAATCCGAAGACCCGCGTGTATGACATAACATACACCGGCATACGCGCCACATATACACACACATACGTGCACTGATACTAGCCCGATCTTCAGGTCGTTGGCTAACTAATCGGTGTCTTCCTTGCCCTGGTGTTCTCAAGGTTGTTGACATCAGTGTTATCAGATATGGTTATTTCTCGCGGCTTTCGGTGGTGAGTAATGCCGAGTCTTAGCGTATTGAATAGCACACCAAGCTGTCAACAAACGACGTTTAGTGTTAGTGTGTGTGTGTGTGTGTGTGTGTGCCAGTCTAACAAGCCAACTAGTCAGTCAGCCAACCAGAGTGGGCCTTATAAAGGTGCTTGTGTGTCGACCATAAATAGCTCTCCAGTCAGACTCTGTATTGTCCTTACTTAGCTATAGAGCCGTGTCACATATGTACAGCGAGCCCTGGTATAATGTATTTAATATTGGTGTGTGTGTGTGTGTATATATATATATATATATATATATATATATATAATCAGTAACTGGTTCTAATACAGTGGCACCTGTATTACTCTGATCTCTTAAGTGAAGCCTTATTAAACCTGATTGTTGTTCACATCGCCGTTCCACGATAAAGGAAGTACAGCATTCCTGATAGGAAATGGGAACTCACTTAGAAGTATCCTTTAAGACCGCCAAAACAGGATACTATAAAGGAAGATTGAGTGTTTATGGGGCACTGATGCTTCTTTCTAGATAATAAGGCCGCCTACGTGGTCTAGCGGTAGCGTGTTGGAGTACAGATCATTACGACCCGTGTTCGAATCTCGGCGTGGCCATATCTGAAGGTTGTTTCGTCTTTGACTTCGTCTCATTACCTTTGGAGGTCGCTCGGCCCATTTAGTCTACCTTGTGCACAAAAGTGGCCGTAAGACATCAATCATCATCTTTCTAGATAATAAAGTAATAGTTGATACTAGCTGATACATCAGGTGTTTGGTGAACTCGCTTGTAAACTCATCCTCCAATTAAAAAACCCAGCAAGATCCTTCAGTTAAAAACTCAGCAAGATCTCAACTGTATGAAGAACAATTCAGGCTACACGCTTTAAACACTTGAGCATGAAATGTGGCGCGCACACACACACACACACACACACACACACATTTTGATTTTTTTGTACGTTCAGTTTCCATTTCCAGATATATTGCCTTCCTTGTAATATTGATAATGAATTATTTTCAACGTGTCTCTTTAAATATATGCAGTCTTGTAATGCATCTTCATGGCCCAACTGTTATCATGGTTGGCCACAGAACACTCACGTTGGGGTTCAAAACCTGGTCCCGCTGTGTGAGAACGTTGTTTCAACATTAATTTCACGTTATCAACTTTGGTGGTTGTTCATTTAGCACATTTAGTTTACGCTGTTCAGGAAATGTCTCATACAAGATCAATATTTCACATTAAGTAATCTTATACAATGGTCTCTGTTTACAGATTGTTAAATGGAGTGCCTTCGTGTCAAATTTAGAACTTTCGGTGGACTTTATACTTTCAAAAGCTGTAACCATAATAATGTTTAATACTAGTACTTATAGTTAATATGGCCAACTTCAGTACAATGACAGATAATAGATATATGTGTGTGTGTGTGTCTATTAGAGGGTGTTTATCTCTGCTCATCATCAATCAACATCCGACCTGTTATCAACACAGGATATTTGTTTTCCTCACAGATAAATGGCAATTATTGTTAGAAGTGTCCCACAATCACTTAAGTTAATTACAATTGTTGTTGTAATTTCTAAAAGCTGGTGGGGCAGATTTTGTTGGAAGACTTGAACACTTAATCATTCCATACATAAAGATTTGTATATGAATAATATGACGTAGTTTTGTTTTAAAGAAAACAGCTTAACAGATTTGAGAACTTATGAGAATTTATGAATTTTTTTAAATCATAAACTGGATCATGTTTATTTATGGTTTATTTGGATCACTGAGTACACAGTTTACACCTATTTTCGCCTAATTACGATGGCGCTCCGATAGCCCAACGGTTACAGTGCTGGGTTGCAAACCTCCAGGTTGTGGCTTCAAATCCAGCCTGTGTTTGTGTGATTTGATTTCCTAGGGAGTCATCGCTCAATCATATTTTCTACGCGTGTCCACAGCAACAAGGCTAAATAACCTAACACAACAACAACATAATTATAAAACTGTTTGGTTTGTGATATTTAACAGATATATCAACAGTTAATTAGATAATAAGATGAGATGATTAGATATCATCTCTATGTGAGGGCATTTGATAAGAGAAGAGAGCGCCTCCGTGGCCTAACTGGTAGCGCAGTTGGCCACAGATCAATAGCATCTGGGTTCAAACCTCCGTCAGATGGGAGGTTCATCTTTCACTTCACCTCATTACGTTTGGAGATGCATGGATCCATTTAACCTACTTTAACTGTGTGGACAATTGTAACCGTGTGTGTGTTTTAGCTGTGTATAATAAGGCACAGACACAGAGAATCTCGAACCGTGAATTCAAACTCTGGACGTTTCTTCAGGGGACTGAATCCAGTGTGGCGACTTTTCTTGCTGAGACATGTGTAATGTCTCACCAGTCCCTAAGCCGCCAAGCAAAATCAAAATACGAATCACCTACAGCCGTGGAGTTTGGGAGTAGAACACCCAAGTCAGATCACGGCAGTAGTGAGAATGTTTAGCTTAATTATCTAGGCAGCCCTATTTATAGCTATTTTTAATTGTTGTATCTTTCTTCAAAGCAATACTATATACTGTGTAAAACTTCACACTTCTAAACAGTATATGTTTGATATGGTTCAGTGAGCCACATTAATAATATGACCCAATTATTGAAGGGCATGGTTAATGCTTTTCTCCGTATGTAAACTTTGTTATTTACAGGTCAGAAACTGGTGGCACGACAAGAGTGAGAGGTGTCATATACACCTGTATGATGTCTCATCTTCCATTTTGTTTGATTACCGTCGAACATTTCCTGGTAGATTTAAGCCTGCAATGTGCATTGAAGTCACCATGAAACAACGACGGGTAGCATTCCCAAATGTTTCTGTTGGGTTTTCAATGTACACCGCCATTGTGGCTCTACTCGTACGTAACGATAAATTAGCCTAAACAGAGCTAGACCGTAGGTTGCTCGTAACCAATTGGATGATGTGATCTTTCAGCTTTAAGTTGACACCATGAAAGATGCAGCCTAGTTTGACCTCCGCGAACCTCCCCGAGGCCATGCCTGTCATTATAGCCTAAAGCCTGACATACGAAGTGGGTTTGTTTAACTGTCTTTCTATGTGTGATTTCTGTTGAAAACATATGGCTTGAGTCACTGTTGCGCTGTGTGACTAGACGACCCGACACAGATTGTGTGGAAGACTGTCATTTTCTTGCATCGTTAGCTCCTGTAGTGCGAGTCATTGTCGTTCATTAATTAATTGTCCATCCGTCTTCTGAGAATCGTCATGAAGCACACACATGCATACACGTGTGTGCACACACACAAATACACGCACACATTATGCCGAGTTGGCATACAACAGTTCATATCCTGATTCAAAACCTGACCACAAAATGTAGTTTGACATGTCCAGCTATGTGTCAGTTCAGATATTAAGTATTCGTTATGTTATGTTATGTTATGTTATGTTATGTTATGTTATGTTATGTTATGTTATGTTATGTTATGTTATGTTATGTTATGTTATGTTATGTTATGTTATGCTATGTTATGTTATACTCTTTTACTTTGGATAGACTTAACAGCCTGTTTGTAATTTGGACCGTTCAAATAATGAACTCGTAAAACTAAAAACTTTTCCTGTACAGAATCTTGGCTATACCGATACTGAGTCCAATGCTTGTCCAGTCTGGCCTTAAAGCTGTTTAAGCTGGCTGTGTCCACGACGTGTGACGGAAGCCTGTTCCGGGTATTGTTTATTGGCAAGGAAACGAAGTTGAGACCTTACAGCCTTAACTGCCCTCTCCTTCTTTAACTTGAACTCATGACCTCTGCTGCCTTCGTCTTCCAGCTTGATGTAAGGGGTATCAAATGAGTATGTACCTTGGACACGTTTATAGGCGTCAATCATAACCCAGTCCCTTTAACTAGTTTAAGCTAGGCATCATACGGGTTGTTCTTCTCTGCATATTTCAAACAACAGACAGGGCTTTTTTTTCTGAACTGGAGCCGATACACTTGAACATTGACATGCTCTAGGTGTGGACTTACTAATGACGTGTAGAGAGCTTCGCCACGGATGTTTCGTCCAGCTAGCTATAAGTTCTTCTAAACCCTTTTTACCGGTTTCTCGCAGTGAGCACTGAAATTCAGCAATGGGTCAATATGCACCACTAGGTGCTTTTCCATTTCGGTTTCTTGACATCATGTAATTGTGGCGCAGATTTCTCGATCTTAAATGTTGGACATTTGTCGGCGTTGAATCTAAGCAGTGTTTCGTTTGACCATCGCTCTAGAACATCTAAGTCCACTCGTAGGTGATGTTGATCGATAGCTGAGCACATCTCTCTGTAGACCTTTGTGTCATCAGCGAACATTTGAATGCATCCACGTACCGACTGTGGCATGTCGTTTACAAACAGGATGAAAAGCTGTGGCCCAAGGACGCAGCCTTGAGGGATGACACTGAGCACTCCTGGAAGACTCGAGGGTGCTCCACTTACTGACACACGCTGCTTTCTACCAGTCAGCAAATCTGTATTCCATGCACCAAGTGTTCCACTTATTCCATATGCCTCTGGCTTGGCTAACAACGTTCGAGAAATCAAGATACATCTTTATACAGTCGCCTAACCCCTCCCCCATGGTTCAATATCTCTGTCCAATACTCCAGAACTCTTAACAACCGTGTTACACATATGACCTTTATAAAACCATGTTGACAATTTATGAGTAGGTAGTTTTTCCACAAGTACTGTAGGATTTCCTCTCAGATAATCTGCTCCAGTAGCTTGTATGGTATAGATGTGAGGATCTACTGGTCAGTAATTATTCTCTTTCTGTTTACTCCACTTCTTGAATATTGGAGATATGTGACCCAGCTTCCAATCTGACGGTAAAGTTCCCTCATTTGGTGATTTACAGTAGATGTGCTATAGAGGCATGGGTATGACACCACTGAGTTCCTTTTACACCTTAGCGTGTATCTTGTTGGGATCTATTCAACTCATAATTGAGTGAGATCTTGGAGTATTAATCCTCGTTGTTGGTTGACCATGTTAAACAATGCTACCATTTCAGTTAGTGGATGCCAATATGGATCCACTGGTAACATGAAATACTTCAATTTCTTTCGAATATTTTTGGTTCTGTTTGTTTTTCATGTTCACTTTTATAGTGCAGTAAGTAGTACGCTGAACCACAAAACGCCAGGCCAGGGTTTGTGCTACTTGTATCTGTGACATGTTTGATAATTTGTCATTAATTGTGCGCAAGTCCCTCGGGTGATCAGCATCGAGGCTAAACAAACCTGTCACTGACTGACTCTCTCACTCATTTACTCACTCACTTGATTCACTCACTCATTATATATTTTCACATACTGCTTCCTTCAGACCTTCTCTATGACCCTAGGGTTCAATTCCTGATATAACTAATAACTGAGAGGTGTTTCATTTTTCACTTCACTTGGTTACCTGTTTGGTTGTCTGATTTAGTCTACTGTGTACACAAATGTTTCCAGAAAACAACAACTCTGGTTGAGGTGAGAAAGATATTATAGTGTGTAGAAAGGGTATCAGTCTACGCCATGAACTGTAAATATGCCCCTGTGAACATTCTGCATTCAGTAGCAGGCTTCTGCCAAGTAAATAGTGTATAAAACAGCACAACGAAATACCCTAGTTTTTCAAAGTGCTTAGAGCATCTCATTCCTTAGCAGCAGCAGCAGCAGTAGTAATAGTAGTAGTAATAGCAATGGGCTTTGCTGTGAGACTTTTTAAGTAGCTGGCTGTAACACATGAGTCTATAACGTACATTGTCTTTAATGTCACACCAATGTTGTCATCTTGACAACATGTAATACACAAATCCTGACCATTCCTAGCAACAGCTTCACTTCACCTTTCTTACCAGTTGGTCTGACTGAACTATCCAATGGCACCGTTTAATGATAAATGTCTAATGTCCACTTTAAATTGCACACTACCTCATCCTTATGTAACCAAATTCCAATTAAACACAGATTTAAAGATTTCCCCCCCCCCCCAAAATAACTGCTGATTTTTATCTAAATGCTCGATTATATGGCTTCGTTACACGTCTGAATTAAAAGCAGATTTTGTAAAGAACAAATGTTATTCGCTGGATGCTAGCTGACGAGATGTTTGTATGATTGTTTTACTGTATTCTACAGGCTAATTATTGCAGTAAATGTTGATTATTGCAGTTAGATAAACATATCAATGACCAACATCATTCCTATTTTTATTTCGTTATTTTTCTTTCTTTCTTTGTTTGGAATATGTAAACAGAGCCTATTGTTATTAGATTTTTATAATCCATTTCAATTGTTACACGATGACATCTAAGTTATTTTATCTATCTCCATTATCATTCGACTCATCCATTTATATTACTAATGTAGATCCAAAGTAAGATGCCCGCATCTTGTTTTTGTGGCAAATCTACAACTGATAATGTTGGTAGATGGGAAATTTGTACGAAACGTTTATGTATTTGTATACATTGTGCGTGTGTGCGTGTGTGTGTGTCTGTATGTGTGTGTGCACACACATACACGCTGTCTTTTCTATTTTTTTAAACTGTCCACATTAGTCACAAGTCATCCGTTTGGATTGCTGACTGAGTAAAGAGCACTGATTCAGTTAGTTCCATATTACTAATGATAAAATAATAATACTTGTATTAAACTGAAGCTTCCTATTATAAATCCACATTTAATATAATTTGTGCTCATCTTTCTCAGGTTTTGGTAATTATGTGTGTCTGTCTGTGTGTGTGTGTCCATTATTATATCTCAGTTCTCATTTCATATTGAAAAGAAGATCTTTTCTTTCATTAACACCTAATATTCCCCAGACCATTCTTTATTTCCAGACAAACTTCGGGCTTTTTCCTTTAGATTTCAGTTAATTGTTTTTTGTTTGTTTAAAGAATATACATTCAATTCAGTGACATTTTTAGTTAGCATCATAAAGCTATAATCTTATAATAAAAGTAAACACATACAGTGTTGGAAGAATATATACATATAAGCTTTAATATATATACATGTAAATACCTGCTGAGTGTTAATTAAAGAATACCGAGAGATGTCTTAACTATATGACATCACATATGTTCTTTAAAACATTTTAAATTGTGTATTATTATTGCATTTATTAAAATTATGGTTGTCTGTGTTATTACATCGAATGAAACTACTGGATTTATATAACCTATTGTTTTATTACAGTGTTGGCCGCACATTACAATAGTGTTCAGGATCAGAAAAGATCCCGTCACGCTACCACGTCTCATCCACCGGGTGGCTTTAGTTCCTATTCTGACCACAAGAGGGTGCTGACATCAGTAACAGATTTAACCAGGTCGCCAGCTGGCAGCAGTGAAAATGATGAAATTGATATAATTGGCATCGGTGAGTTTAAATGTGTGTGCGTGTTTGTGTGTGTGTGCGTGCGTGTATGTGTGCGTGTGTGTATGCGTGTGTGTGTGTGTGTTGTAGCAAAACCTAACGATATTATACTATTATTTTAAAAGCCATTTTAGCTACCTGCTAATGATGTTGTTACTTATTGATCTATTTCATACAGATGAACCAACAAAGAACATCATCAAAACAGAACCAGTAGAGGTGGATGATGAATCAGAAGATGTCTCACCGGCAGAAATCCTGCCATGCTCTGGGGTCGCTCAGTATATCCACCAGGTCGCAGCACAGGTACGTAGCCCCCGTAGACTATTAACTCGACACAGAAATGACAATCTGGTGCCTGTTTGAGGATCTTCACTGTTATTCTGAAGGTCATAGCCCGAGTTTTCCCACAGTGTCATTGTTAGAACACTGTTCTGTAGATCTCTGGGATTTGAATCCTGGTATTTATGGTGTCAGTTAGATGTCAGACAGTTGGCAGAATGTTGCCCTGCAGACCTCCAACATGTTCGGGTGAGATCACATCCAGGTAATTGGTCTGTAAGTTATGTAATATAACATCCTTCAGTAAACCTGTTTGTTGGTATGATCATTTCATCTCCATATGTTGTTGATGTGATCCGTATTGAGACTAAACAGAGTAATCTACTGACCCGCTATGAAGATCCTGATGAATTTTTGTTAGAGTTAGTTGAACACACGTGATTAGACCAAACCAACACTCTTCATCAGTGTGCCTCGTATGTTGGTATTCGTTGATCTAATACTTAACCACAGTACAAGTCAGACGTGAAGCTGAATAAAGAAGTTCTTCTACCTCAACATGCAGCTCTATAACACTGTCCAATCTGTGGGACTTCATTTCTTATTAAGACTTCGTCAATGGCCTTGAGGGAAACATTACTCAAGAGCTATTCAACATTGATACGGGCATGTTTATGCAGGATTGCCCATTGCGTCCTGGAAAACCTGGAAATCCTGGAAAATAACAAATTCAGGAAATGTCATGGGGAAAAATCCACTTAGAACAAAAAAGTCCATTAATAAATATTATGTCTGTAGAAGAAAACTTCGATTGTAGAAAAAAAAGAATATCTGTACATTAGTATTGATATCCCATGTTAGTTAAAATTTAAATAAAAGTGGGTGGATCAGACAGCTATAAGGGCTGTGGAGGAGGATGTATCATAAAAATGTCAATAATTGATCGGACGTTAAATAAATATGATATGCTTTTTCGCACATATTTTGTTTTATTACCTTTAAATCTTGTATACCTGGGACTTTGTCCTGGAAAATGGTAATTTTGTCCTGGAAAAGAATATTTTCTTGGCTGTGGGAACCATGTTATGGAAAAGATGTAGCTTTGACATGTCTTGTGTATGTAAATAAATCGAAGTCAGATGTGTGTCAAATGTAGAACATTATTGTATATTCATATATAAGATCATCTCAATAATACAAATCCAGAAAAATCTGCCAACTAAAGTTGTTGTTTTGTGGTCAGTTTATGCTTTTGATGACCAGGCAAATGTTAATGTCCACTCAAGTATGATACATAATTTGTATGGTACTAGTCAAGTTATTATCTTTCCAGCTTCAGTTCATTGTTTACGAGATCTTTGTGTATTACAGTTGAGCATTTGATCAGTTAAATGTTAAGGATCACGTGTTATCTCATTTCTGGTAAACGATCAATCACTGACATGATGTCAGAATGTAACAACATCATAAGACTTAGTATTACTTTGAAAGTAATAATATTTATTCGGTATAAGCTATCTCCCCCCTCTCTCTCTCTCTCTCTCTCATATATATATATATATATATATATATATATATATAGCCTAGGCTGTCATATGTCTTTAAATATTTGTGGCCATTTTTTTACCAGATGACAAATGTTTTTAAAATAATCACCATTATCTCATTAACTGCCACTTTCAATGAGGAAAGAATACACCAAAAGTTACCTCATATTGAGAAAATCGTTAAACAATTTCCCAAAAATTTGAAAAGAAATAAGTTTGTGTTAAAATAAATAATCCTTGTCTCTATTGTAATTGATAACTTTAGTTTAAAAATGTGTAGTTCTTGTAATCAATAAGGTTCTGTATGTCACAGAACCTTTGATATAGTTAGAAGTGTTCTGGATTGTTATATCTCTGACAATGATCCTGATAGATTTATTACTTCACTGAATAATAGCTCCCTTTCTATACAGATGACGTTAGTGATGCCCACGGGAATCTGTCTTTAATGACCACACTCATAAACGTCAAAGGATATTTTCATCCATTGGTCAATAAACAAATGCTGCTATCCTGTACGAATGAGTGTTAATCAGTGGAACCTATATTAAAAGACCAACTTCAAGAACACTGAAGGTTATTATTTGACTAGAGTGGTCTTTGATGTTAGTTTATTCATTCGTGGTCACAGCTAAATAACAACGTTTATAATGTGTACTTGGGGAGCTAACTTAATTACAACCAGAAAATATACATTTTTAACCATCTTTTTAAAATTATGCCCCAAAAAGTTGTTATCGGTCATTTTAAAGATTCTATAGTTTCACATCTTAAATGGAGGTAATTATCATAGGATTTATTTGAGCCATTAATGCAGGACCTAGAATTATGATTATGAATATGTGTAGATTTTTTAACAGTTTCTGCAAATTAGGAGCGAGAATGATATTTCTTGTTCCGATATGTAACACTTTATTGTCTTCAAATTGACAGTATTAGAAATATTTATAGGACTGTATTGGGAAGAAGGGTGGGTTTGGTGTGTTAAGCTGAAAACACTACCACTCTGTTTGGGCATTCCAGTGTTGTAGTGGTTAAAGTGCTATGCTACAAACCTCCAAGTTGTGGGTTCGAATCCAGCTCATGTCTATCTTTGTGGAATTTCTTTAACTTGACAGATGTCCCAAGTGTGGCCAATACCAAGTCTAAACAACTCAACTGAAGAACAACCATTACTTATCTGTTTAAGTACTAAACCATATTACATGTATAGAAAATAAATTGAATAAAATTGATTAACTGTTATTGCATGACTTCAGTGCTCAATACTACCATTTATAGTTACACCAATATGTGTTATTGGTCTATTTTAGATAACATGTTGTTATTGTTGTTGTTGTTGTTGTTGTAATGTTTTGTTCAAAATGTTTTCAGATCGGCGTCAACTTTGACCCAGTTGCTGTACACCTGAATAACGAGAGCAAAGTATACATGTCTTTGTCGGAAGAAGTTCTTCTCGGTGTAAGTAAACTCCTCTTTAGAGCAACAATATGTTTTTATACTCCGGAGTGGGTACGTCTTGTAAACGTCATTACCTAAATACGGCTTTAGATGACTTTTGGAAAGATAACTGATTGATTTGTGTTTTTATTCTTACAGCGGTATGTTAGGTCCATGAAATGTAAACAACAGATGATACTTATATCGTTTTGGCAGTTATTATAAACTACTTGATCATTCTGACCATATACAGTTGGTATAATTTGAAATTAAATTTTGAAAATGGGAGTTTCATTTTTTATTTATTATACCCGTATTTTACTGTAGTAGTCTCATCAATATCAGGACTGAGAAATAGAGATAGATAATCAACACTGTCTACTGTAGTCAGACTGTCTACTGTAGACAGCCTGTCTACTTTAGACAGTCGGTCTACTTTAGGTGTGTTTATTAACCCTGAATCATAATCAAAACTAAATTGTAGATATTAAATTTCACAGTATTGAGTAAGAGTTATTATAGCTTATTATAATTTCTCTCTCTCTCTCTCTCTCTCTCTCTCTATATATATATATATATATATATATATATATATATATTGATTTTTAATTGGCTGAAGCTGCAACTATTAATACCAAGTGAATGATAGTATCACCTACAGTGTTCATTATACACGCAGTCTTTGAATACAGGTTACAAGTTCATGGTGATTGTTCTCCTTCTGAATGGATGACTATGGCATAACTATATATATATATATATATATATATATATATATAACATATATTATATATATATATATATACATACGTCTGTGGACATAAACACACAAACACCCCCCTTTCAACACACATACTTGGTGTACACTGATGATTCTATTGTTGATTAAAGTAATTGTCCACTTTCTGACAGTTGTTATAATATTCAACGAGTACTCAATCTCAGTACACAAATTTACAAATTTTACCAGTCAGTCAAATCTTTTGTAGTTATTCAGATTTTACAAAAAAAAAACGACAGTAATATAAATCTGATATAAGTAGTTGGCGAGTTCGTTAGTTGAAATATACTAAATAAATAACGATGTGTGTTTTATCTTTGTATTTACACGAGGACTGATTATAATCTAATTTACGCAGAATTGGCTCGTTTTGGATTGTACGAGTCCGTTCTGATATCGCTTGTTCCTATAGCTCGTTGTCTTGTAAGAGCGCATTATGATACAGGGTCACCTCCCTTGGTAAGATATTTCACTGTGTATAGTGAGATGCCTAGTAACTGGTTAGTCTAATATGGCCTACACACGGTAAAACAAGTCCATATTAATTTAGTTTTTATTAGAGAACATTAATGTATGTAGATAGCATTATGGTATTTAGGAATCTCCATAAATAGTACATTGAATGTATGTCTGGAACGGGCAGAGTGAGAGTGTGGGTGTTGGTGTGCACACCCAGACATGCATGTTTCTGCGCGCGTGTGTCATATATATATATATATATATATATATATATTGTTATTTACATTTCAGGCCCTGAAGTGTTTTGTAAATGGTTTACTTCGTAAGGCTGTTGCCTTAAGACACCATACAGACAGGTAAATTACCATCCTTTTGAGTGATAGTTTGTATTTATTTCACTCCACTCTTTGTATTATCACTAATATTTAGCTAAACTCTTATCATTTATTTGTGCTCAACATTCATCTCCATCTCAAGATTTGTTCTCGCCTCATTAAATACTGGGTGGCGCCACTGAGTGGATGCCAGTGTCTCCTCAACTTATAAGTAAAATGACTGCCTCTGCTTACCACATTCATCCTGATGTGTGTATATACAGCTAACTGTTGATTAGCTAACTCTAAATTAAGTCAGATTTTAATTAGCCGACACTTGATTTATTATCAATTAGTAGCTGGGAGTCTGGCTAACAAAGACTTCACGATCTAATATCTCCATCAACTTATCGCTAACCTTGTTCTATCCTCATCAACTTGGTTGATTCAGTGTTGACTATATGGTATGTTGTCATCATATAGCGTATTATTGTCGGGCTTATTTTATATATAAAACACATCATTGGATTAAGCATTAGATTCTGTAGGAAGATGATATGCTATGCCGTAGTCAGTCGTTGTTTACCTTCCGTGGTCAAATTAGTAGCGCGATTGCTCAAGCCCTCTAGGGTTCGGGGTTCATACTCTGGCTAGCCTATATCTGAAAGATGTTTTATATTTCATTTCACCTCACTGCTTTCAGAGATTGCTTGACCCTTTAAACAAATTAGCTGTAAAAAAAAAAAACACTCACTCCACTTTATTTAACTGTACATAAGTTTTATGAAATTGCCATATGGTTTATATACCGTGGTGTGACAATTAGGTCAAATGTGGAAATATGTCATGTGGTATTCTTAGCATTGACTTTTAGTGTCAGCCTTTTCTGTTATTAAAGGTAAATATTATTTGTGATATTTCCATTCTACTGCGATATCTATAATAATCGTTGTATGTATATGATTTGGAATAAATAAAATCAATCAATCAATCAATCAATCAATTAATAACTCATATGGGGGGATTTAAACAGCAACTGTTCATTCTAATGCTGTTCTCAGTAATATGTATTTAGTAAAAGATACTCAGAAATCAGGATGGAATATTTCTACATGTACTGAGTACATGTATTGAGTATATGTATTGAGTATATTGCCACTAAAATAATGTGTCGATATTATCTTTTACATTATTATGAGAAAATAAATAATAAACATTCATATATTAATATTTCCTAAACAATAACCAAACTTTTTCTGATTTATATAATCAGGTTTTCAGATGAAGTTAGTGCCAGAGACCTATACACCGCCCTGGAGACGTCGCCGAGAAACAGCTTCCTGCTGAACAATGGACTCGGAACACACCTGATGACCAGCTATATGAACGATGAGGCTGGCTCTGAAGTTTAAACGAACCCTAACTGGACAGCTGTACTAACGGAGAAATTGACTTCCAAATCTGTAAACGTATTCTCGATCCCGTACATCCCCTGACGCAATCTCTGGATCTGTAAACAATTCAGCAGATATTCTCTTCATGAAGCTAGATGTGATAATTGAAGACTGGATAACGTTGTTGTTTATCAGTCGAGCTCTGATGATGATGAGGAGATTGGTGTCCTATCTGAGTTCTGAACTGGCACATCTTCTAATTAACAATTGATACTCTGATAAATTGTGATTTTGGGGTTTAGACTCAAGTCTAATGTGCATCCTCCTGAATATCAGACGAGATAACTATAAAAAAAAAGAGTTACCACTAAATGATATTTCTGTCCCGCTATGTCATTCACTTCCTCACTCACTCACTCACTCACTCACTCATTGATTGATTCAGTCACTCATTCATTCACTCAATCACTCAGTCACTAGTTTACAGCTGATCGAACAAACACTAATTCAGTATAATCAGTTTAATTCATCAGCCGGTAAAAGAAGCGTCTCATCCATAATAATTGTTAATTAACAGAACATGCCTCAGGTTGTTATATGATGGGGCTACGGATGTGGTTCCTTATCACACACACACACACAAAAAATGGTTAAACAGCTTCTAATGTTTAACTCATCACAACCAGCTCAGAAGACTTTGGTATTTGGGAAACTATTGATGAACAGCTGATGAACAGCTGATGAATGGGTAAATAATGAGATGTTTTTTGGTAAGTGTGTGTATATGATAGAAAACCTAACGTGAGGTATTTAATAATAATAATAATATTAATAATAACATTAATAATCATGATATGGCTACATCGGATTTGTTAAATAGTCACTAATATATGAGT
The DNA here is from genome assembly GCA_025642065.1 of Paralvinella palmiformis. Taxonomy (NCBI): domain Eukaryota; kingdom Metazoa; phylum Annelida; class Polychaeta; order Terebellida; family Alvinellidae; genus Paralvinella; species Paralvinella palmiformis. The sequence continues at coordinate 336,838 of JAODUP010000399.1, forward strand.
AGATATTGAAATGGTCTGTGATAAACCGAAGTTAATATAATTGTTATCAAATAATAATAATAATAAATATTAATAATAACCTGTATAACAGATATTAATGTAGCTGGTTAACTCCGACCTAACAGTGTAACACCATCACCCCCACAACAATAACTCACTGAGTCACAAAATAAAAATGACACAAACAAATGGAAATCTGTCGTCAGATGTCGTCTACGTAATAGACAAATGATGAGTCGACAAAAATAGTATCTATTAGATCGTATCAGACTAGCACATCTCTGAATGTTATCGACATGGTATCAGGGTGTACTAATATATAGAGAGTAAATGACGTAATATAGTGATGTCTTTGGTTAAGAGACATTTATAAAACGATCACTCATCATTGTCTCACTTATTTCGTGATGTTAATCGGCCATATATATACATATATATATATATATACTGGACTATTATATGCATTTATATGTCTTGTATTGAAAATTTTCTCTGTATGATGTTAATAGTCCGATGATGTGTGTGTGCGTGCGTGCGTGCATTTTTGTGCATATGTTTATGTACGTGTCATAGACATAGACAATAAATATAGTGCTATATTTTTTCCATCTGTCTGTCTGTCTGTCTGTCTGTCTTTTTACTTCATGAGCTATTTTAAAATCTTTCAGCTGAGAATAATAATACAAAATCTGGTCATTAACGTTTAAATGGTTGGTGTATATACGCGCGCGCGCGCCCGTGTGTGTATCTTATGTCACAGTATGCTAAAATATTTCAAATTGATAATAGAAGACAACACCTCCTCTTGATAACATCATCATTAAATACTGATATATCTTTAACGTGAGCCATTTCCCTTCAAATCAAAGTATTACTGAATTACGCGTTCAATAAAGCCGAAGGCATTTGACACACACACATATATATATATATATATATATATATATTGTGACGTCAGTTTATAGAACATCTAATACGTTAGGCTGTCGATAGGTTGTAACCAGAAGTTTGCTGGTTTAACAGTTGTCTGATAAATCTCCAATACTGAAATTAGATCTCACACAATATTACCTGTCTTGTTATTATCTTGTCGAGTCGTGATGGCGCAGTTAGTTAGAGCGCAGGACTCGTGGCCGAAGGGTCGCGGGTTCGATGCTGCCATGTGGTGGGTGACTGGTTCACTCTTTCATAAAAACGAGAAACTGACACGAGGTGATGGGGATACGTTTGAGTAACGCCTTGCGCCTATAATGGCATCCTGCATTGTATGCTCCCTTGGGAGTTGAGATGTGTGCTGGGTTGGAACAGGTCCGAGCCAGGGATAATAATGCTGTAAAGCGCATTAGAGAACTTATCTAGCTGAATAGGGCGCTATATAAACGTCACATATTATAAACAGGAATGTGTGTCTCATCTATTTCTCCAAAAAAGGGAGTAAACGGTTGTTTGGTTATTTATTCAACTAAAATAATATTATTCAACCGTTTTAAATCAAGTCCCAAATTAAGTGAACGTTTCGCCTTTGAGGGCTAGAGACAGACGGACGATTATGATCAGAAGTACCCTCAAAGTGTTTCTGTATTGCTGTATCTTGTCGACCGTCACCCGAACTTTCGCCACAACCGATTTCAGACAGGTCAGAGGACTGAAAAAGGCCGGAAGATCACCCGAAGAATACTAAACGACAACATTCAGTTGTCATCAAGTGGCAGAGAGGATATAATCATTTTAATAATTAATTAATTAACCACAAAATGTTCATATGAAATAAATTTAAAAATATGTATATCTTGCTAGACTCTCTATATAAAAGTTAGGTTCGGCAAGATATTTCATGGTATTTGAGCCATTTTCTCAACCATAGACAAGAACACACGTAATTATCAGGACGATTGTACCCAGCACTATTATACACAACATCCAGTTAAATACCCCCCCAAAAAAACATTATCGAGACATTCCCAGTTTCGATTTATGTTCCCATAATATTTTAAGTCGTCGCTTATTTACCTCTGAAGCGTTTGAAAATAAACCACAATAGACGGTCCTGGGTTAGAAGTCTAACAATCACTACGTTGGGTGGCGATTTACGCGCGTAGTGGCCAATAAAAGTCTTACTGAAAAGCTGTATATAGGCTACTTACTAGCTATATTTCGATTTTATTTATAGTCCATTAAAGCTATGTGATCTCCAGATCATAATTTTGCATTTAATGGGAATGGCATAGACTTCATGCAATAGATATATGCCACTGAACTAAGTGACGTTCAGCGCGATTTCCATGGCTGTCGTGGTCCGGCCTGTCTAGTTCGAACTTATTTTTGGTAGAACCTTTGTCGTCTGACATGACGATGTGAATGGATAAAATAAATGATCACACATAGATTATAATACAATAGGTGATTCCTATTGCTCTAACATTGGTATTTATGCATGATTTCTTGTATTGAAAGTGAACTGTTTTATTTTCTGAATCAGCCATTCGTGCAATGTTTATTGCTTGTAAAGGGTGTTAATACTCCGTAATATTTTTTTTTAATTTAATAATATACAGGTGATACATCTATGATTGGTTCCCAGGTACAAGTAAAAATAATATTTCCAAAGCTTGCAAATGGCTGTTTACATCAACATTAAATATTAAAAATCTTCATTAAAGTCAATTATATAATCCATTGAAGCCCATGCTAAACATCCCTTACGAGTCAACATGAATAACGAAGGCTTAATTATGTCATTCATCTGGAAAAATCGGTCCGCTCAATCATCGGGTTATATCCTGATAAACATTGTGTTAAATTCTTTGAAAAGACACAATCGTTCAGCTGAAAACCTAGTCTCAATCTCCGTATAATATGAAATAATTTGCTGAAAGATTTCAAGTATTTATCGTTTGTGAAAAGTTGCTATCCCCTAATAACAGTGGGCGCCATAGCTGTTTCTAACCCGAGACTGCAGTTGGTAACCGATGCAACGCATTTCGCCTGGATCGGTTTTTTGTCATCGTTTATGGGCTTGTTTCCCAGAACATTAATAAACCAACTTGGCATCTACTTATGTGGTGAATCTATTTAATTTTAATTTCCAACAACCGATATACCTTTTTTATGTATGTACATCTGGATTCGACGTTCAGCATATTTACGTCTGTCTGCCCGCTCCCCCTCCCCCCCCCCATCGTTCAGACAGTGTTTTATTATTAAGTCCGTGAAAACCAGAATAGCAACATTTATTGTTAGGGCTTTTTTGTAGACTGTGAATATACCCTGAAATCCAACCCTAACCTTGCCGATGACCGTTGTGTGGAGAAAGTTAAGGAAGGGGCGTGTAACAATTATGAATATATAATATAAGTAAAGAGGAAGATTTTCGATGTTCGTTAGCAACAATTGGCTACGAAATAAAATAAGCTTTTTATTATAAACCACGTAATACGAACAGCATTTCATGATTTAAGGATCCAATGTAAATTGTAGGGTTTGTTTACGTCTATTATCTTTGGCACAAAGAGGGGCAATAGGAAATACGAATGTGATCGAAAGACTTAGATAACAATTTGATATGAGATTGAACTATATAGTCGTCTTGGACGTGATTGTGTGGCTCATTCCGAACGGGATACTCGTACAGGGTTTTAACTCTATACGTTTTTGAGTTTTATAATTAATCCACAATACACCGCATTGTGTATTTTGTACCATTAGTTAACAAACCAAGCTATGCCCTCTTCCAATTACTGTAAATCAATGTTAGTTTTATTAATTGTGGATCGTTATCAAAAACAAAGGTAGTACGTCGATATGAAGACGCCCCAATTACCTGCTTTTGGTTATCGAAAAGATTCATTTTTGTATTTGGTGGAAATCACATTATTGATTAAAACCGGAGCCAATAAATAATTCGTGACGTAGTTTTCTCACTTCATATCATCCTATAGAATACCTTAATATACACTTTATTGACCTTACGGTTACCAGATGTTGTTTTCGTTTCGTTTATCTTGCAAACTTCTGGGTTCGAGGCTGATTCACACCTGTGTTTATGGATGTGACCAGTGTCAGGCTAAATAACTCAATTAAACATTATGCATAATATTATACAATATTAATGATATAAGTTTGTTTAAAATTTTAGTTTTAATTCTACGTCTAAAGACTGACATCAATTTACTTTCCTGGACAACATCTGAGAGATATCGATCCTCAATAATGATGACAGGTTCCTGAAAATTGGTCATCAAATTGATCTGTTCTTGTCTTCTCGAACCGAAGTAGCACTGACTCGTTCTCTGAACAAGGTGACCTTGTACTAACAATGTACATGTGTCAGTATAGATGTGTATCACATTGTGAACCACATCGGAAGTACTTAATAGTTGGTAAACATCCTAAACAAGTTGGTCATAAGAACAAACATAGTATATTGTCTGTTGTATCTGTACTTCGGACTACACAATGTTAACTGTACATGTATATAGTTAGTTATCTAACTTTTGATAGTTCGGCTTAAAAATATTTCAAATAAAAAGAACAAATTATACTCTAGTACTGCAGGATGCTTGTCGTCTTGTCTGATAGTTAGCAGATTCAACCACATTGTGTACGGTCCTTTGAAACCATAATCATTTGAGCAATTCACGATTCAGCCTCTTCCTGCTGTATGTTATCTGGTTTTTATTGTTTCAGTAAAGGAAGATCAAGATGATAAATACGTTTGTCATATTATTTTATTTAATGTCTCAAACTAGGACGCCGAATGGTCTAATTGGTACCAGTGGGCCATTAAATTCCACCCCGAACCAATCATTCTGAAACTAAATAGAACCCAATAGTGACTCGTATACTAGAATGATCTGTCTTACTTTAACAACTTTTATTCCGTAATAACGTATGCCACTTTTATAATAAATAAACCTTTATAATGATAAATCGTTTATTTGTTTACAGCAATTTATTTAATTTGGTTTGGGGACGGACTAGAAATTTGTGATACAGCTTGCTGAAACATACGTCATGTGACGTAGACAGGTAAAACTAGGAGGAAGGTTTAAATTTTAGATCCTTTTCTGGATTGGGTGGGATACGATTACATGTGTTCACTGATGATGGTGTTGGCTTGAACATTAGGTATGAATTACGTACTAACGTGAACGTCATGATGTATGAATGATTCCCAAATCACACATGATGGCTGGAAAGACAAACAAACATTCTCGCGATATTTACAATGTTAAATTAGGAACTGTTGTTAAACCTTTTGTTGGTTGGCTCCGCAGCTTCAGGTGTATCTTGTGAAAAGTGCGAGTTTTTTTTTATCAAAGCGAAAAACTGAAAATGAAAACGATGTCTAATGCTTCAACGATACTGATTTGTGGTGTTTGCGATCAGAGAAGCCAGAAACAGATAACAATTAGCCGATTATGAACTATAGATCACATTTTGTTGTTGTATTTTTACTCATACGTTTCACATCACAACAACATGTTAAGGTGTTTAACAATAATATAAACTGTAAACAAACGGGATATTCCGTATATAAAAGTTATCATCGATCTGAAGTAACATATTAACTTAAGTACTCAGCTGTTTTCATTATGATAGTCAGTAAATATAATGAGAAGAAGAATCCAGGTTTTATTAATTAATACCTGAAAAAAGGTGATAATTAAAGCAATTCAATGGTGGCCAATATAATTTAAGTAATTATAATAACAATTGTTAGTCTTTCTAGGACGTGTATCTAGCAAGTTATATATACATGTGGTGCATTGTGGGTAGAAACGTCGTTATAGGGTTTCGTTTACAGGGATCACTGATTTGGCAACCAGGTGGCTAATTAATTATACAGCAGAATATGCACGAATGCTCAGTGTTGGCAGGTTGACCACACAACTGAACAAACCTATACCAAAAACGCACATATGTCGATCATGTCAACACCTAACTCTGCTGGGGTAGTTGTTGAGTAAAAACGAACATAACCAAATATTCATAAGAATGCCTTACATGGCACTCTATTGTCGCCCAGTAGTTGAATTAGTTTTATCTACAGTTTTAATAAAAATAGAATGAAAATAATCGCTTTGAAGGCCTCAGACAATTGTAGAAAGAGCTTGCCAATAGTTCGCACACTGTTACGACTCTCCCAAAAAATACTCCCTGTGAAATAATGTCCTTGTTTGGTCATGTTTTCAAGCGATTAAGGGCTGCTGCCATCTTGCGAATTCTATCGACAATTGTGAGGTCACAACCGGATTGTCTTTTTATCAAATCAGTGTGTGGTTATGATATTTGAATCAGTCTGTATCTCTGGATAAACCCCGTATATCATATTGCATTTTGTTCTGACAGTTGTCTTCAGCAAAATGTTCACTAAACTGAACACATTGTGTCCTGACGACAAAATGTGTCCAAGCCGCCCTCAGTTTTTCGAGGATGGTGGGAGAACTTCGTGAACGGAAACATCTTGTACCAAATTAATATTGCCCCATCTGTCCCCAAACCATATTTCTTAATAATTCTATAAAATCCCATACAGCGAAATATATCGGACGTAATATATAAAACACGATATTAGCACTTATATCACTCTAGTTCACGGTATTAACAAAAACAATTCCACAAGGCAACAAACAATGGCGGAGTTTACCACGCGGTTCTATTTGGCTGTTGTGACGTCACAAGCTTTATCGATCGATCCATTTTCGTGATGTGATGATAAAATTAGAAAGGAATGAAAACAATATTGAGGCCTTTAAGATTTAGATAACTGTTTAACTTCAGCCATTATAGTTTTATGAAGTTATTTATTATATATTATAATAACGAATTATTATATAATTTCATTAAATGTATAAATGAAATTCATAATATTTATTGATGGTTTTCTAAAGTACAAAACAATATAATAATTGATAATTATAGTGAAAGATAGTTGTAAATGTAAATCAATCTAAAACGAAGAGTTTATAAGTTATAAATATAGACAATTGGGGGCGGGGGGAGGAGTGTTTTGTGAGAGAGATCTAATTAGATCCGTCTGTGTGTATAAAACAATTAACGAGCCACTGATAGTAATGTCTAATTAACGTAGATGTGAATGATATCTGAAAGCGTCACCCATCTACTTGATCTGAATACAGTTCACCTAAATCTACTCCCCCATCTTTCTACACACACACACACACACACACACACACACACACACACACACATGCACATATATATATATATATATATATGTGTGTGTGTGTGTGCGTGTACTATTATATTATATAATATTTGTACACGTACACACACAACCGTACACAAACATATACAGAGTCAAGTCGCGATTAATCAACGGACTATTTTGGTGACTAAGAATATTTTCAAGTTGACATTTTGTGACCATTTTATTTATTCTTCAATTATTATTTTATTTATATGATAATAAATTAAATCTCTATTTGGTTAATTAATATATGGACATCCATTAACGAGTACCGTTTATCGGGGCCGTCTTAACAGCACCTATAGGCCCCGGGCAAAGCAATCCACTGGGGCCCTTATCTACACAGCCACTCACAGTAAGTCACAACATACATATATTAGCATAGGGTCGCATCCGGGCACTGCCCGGCGTGCCTATGGGTTAAGACAACCGTGAATAAAACTGTTTAGTATTTACCATACCATAGTGTAGGGTTAATTTAGTGTGCTTAACATATACAAATTAGCATGGGCCCCTACGCTCGTGAGGCCCCTATGCTTGTGAGGCCCCTATGCTAGTTGGGCCTCCGGGCAAGTGCCCACTGGGCCCTGCCGTTTATATGATTCGCAGCGTTATAGCCGTGAATAGTTGAAACGAGAAAGTTATATATTATATTGAATTAGCAGCAAATTCTTCAGATTTTTGGTATATTTCATAACATACTCACAACATTTCCAATAATTAAGTGTTCATCAGTCTAAAGGTGACCGTAATGTTTATAATATAGATCTTTGTTGGGCATTATCAGCCAGAAACGGTTACAAATAAAGAATGCCCTAATATGCTCCATAAATCAGCTTTATTCAATCCAGATTGTACGACAGACACTATTACAAATTATTATTCGCAAACTTATAAACAACTTTGTTATCGTTATAATTATAATTATTAGCCACAGTTAGCCGAGTAATGTCTCTATCAATTCATAAAATTGGCTAAAAAAATAAAGTGACTGTTTTTCGATACGATGCCAAAAAGTGCAATACAATATATCTTGGATCGGTTTGATGAAGTTCTACGTCCGTTTGACAAATAGACAATACGATGAGTGATTGATGAGTCATTATTCTGGTCGTTTCTTGTCTTCATATTCGTAATCAAAGAGTGTCCACTTAGGACAAGCGATCCGGCATTTCACCAAATTAAGCGTACACTCTTCACACGTATCCAGAACGGCTCGGGCCTCGGGTTCGAAGGACGCCCGGTACTTGTCACACTGTTCCTCGCACGCGCTGTACACTTCCAGGCAATTATTCAAGCATAACACCCGGCTACCACGTGACATCGCCAGTGACGTCACGAGAAGAGTTAACGCGATCACGCCCGATCTCATCTGAAATGTACCGTGAACTGGACAGCTGAAAGATCGCTCGCTCGCTCGCTCGCTCGCTCGCTCGCTCACTCACTCACTCACTCACTCACTCACTCACTCACTCACTCACTCACTCACTCACTCAATCAATCAATCAATCAATCAATCAATCAATCAATCAATCAATCAATCAATCACCACACATGCACACACTCACTTCAATACTGCAATAAAACATACCAAAATATCTTAAAATGTAATACTATCAGCTAAAATCGACTCCAAAATATAACGTTATCAATAAACTGAAACATCTTCTTGTTTAAGACACACGGTAACTGAATACTGGTTTAGACACAAACACAAACTAACATCGAGTATATCTCATATTGCACATAAACTTCGTTTCCAATTTGGTAATGGCTCGTGTGCAGTGGAGAACTAATGGGGCCGTCATTGATAAACGAAACATCTTCCATCAACAGAATAGAAAAACGTTTTTTTTTCAATACATCAATTCTCTTCAAACATTTTGCCAAAATATAGAAAGTAAACAAAACGATAAACAGAGAAATAAATAGAAATTCGCCAGAAGAAAAAGTAAATTAGTGTTTCTTGCTCACCTTTTACTTTATGCGACAATATGTCCACCTTTTCCGCACTACAAATTGGACGTATCTAGTCGAGCGTGAAATTGGCCGAGCCGGTAGCGTTTCTCCGCCAAAACGATTGAATTTACTCTGATTTTATGGCCGCCAAAAACCCCTTGGAACAGTTTGGGTAGAACGAGAGCTTCACTTAATGTAACCTTAGTTTCCCAGAACTCTGACGGATGTGCTAATATGGCATAGCATTAACGATAATTTTAAATCACGTGATTAAATTTTGTTTGATTGACGAGGCATGTTTTACACACACACACACAAAGAGAGAGAGAGAGAGAGAGAGAGAGAGAGAGAGAGAGAAGAGGAGTGGAGCTATCTGGTATAGTGCGTCTGTGTGATAGATTACTTGATGTCGTAATTCGAAGTAATTAAATACAGGACGTAAAGTTCGTTTGCAACACCGCCTCGATGTGCCGCTAATCTGTCTGCACCGAACCCGGATACATTGTGTTCGTGATCTGGAAGACGGAAATTGGAAATCAGACCGTGAGATTAGACAGTAGTTTCTAATTAGATAACGTCAGTCTATTGTTATCAGATGATGTCTATGTGATTATCTGCTAAAACTACAAAGGTCTATATCAGTATTATGATTGGGATGGTATTATTAGAAGATAGACTTTTCGTGTAATCGGCATATTTCGCAGAACAGAAAAATGTTGTCTAACAGAAACATTATTACTCATACTAATATTGGCTTGAATGTGAGAAGTTTGTTTTTGATGTTATTAGATGAAGCTGTTATAGGCAGCAAAATCTCGCCCTCTCTCTCTCTCACACACACACATACATACATGCACACACACACACACACACACACACACACGCACACACGCACACACGCACGCACGCACACGTATACACACACACAAACACATACACACACAAATAGCTTAATCGTGGGGTTTGAACCTGGTGTAGCAGTTAATTATAAAACCCTGGAAATCTCACACCCCGGGGTTTGTCATTTCCTAGGAAATCACAAAGCACCCCTGGGAATCGCACTCCCCCAATGAAATCAAGTTGTATATCACAACTGTGATATTTCTTTGAATACAAAAACAAATATTTAAATATATTTGTGACAAAAATTGGTAAAATATGGTAAATTGAAATGGGGCAGCTATTCCATTGTTTTGTGACACTATTGAATGAATACATGTTCGGTGGGGAGAGGTTAGGAACAGAGACAATGTATTTTACCACCTGAAGAAATGGGCTCATTTCTTTTCTAAAATTATATTTTAATATTCCCATTGCTTTAGTTATTAGATTGAAACCTCACCTGTGAGATGAAATACTTTTTGTTGCAATTTAGCAGACATACTGTACTGTAAACCGTTCCTAAACACAAACATAATTAATTTTGTGCAACTCAAATTTACAAAACAAAACCAGTTTGATTCATTTCTAACGTATAAATATATGTTGTTCATATTAAAATCACACATGGCAGGAAGACTTATGGTGAGATGCAATTAAAAACACCATCACTACTGGTGTGTTTTGAGGGGGTTTGTGATTTCCAGTGGGGGAAATGTATTTTCCTAGGATAGGACGAGTGGATGTTCGTGATTTACAGGGTTTGTGATTTACAGGGTGTGTGATTTAGAGGGTGTGTGATTTAGAGGGTGTGTGATTTACAGGGTGTGTGATTTAGAGGGTGCGTGATTTCCTGCTACACCGAGTAAGTTTTAATTATTATTATTATATCGTATTCTGAGACATTTATTTATCATACCCACACAACATTTACCCATATAACACTGTCCACTTAACACTGTCCACGCAACACTTGCCCACTCAACGCTACCTACTTCACACTTTTCCACTTAACCTTTACTCGCTTAACATCTGCTCACAAAATACTTGACGTATTTCAACTTCTCAATCAGAGAAAGTAACAAAATATTAAAATGGTTATAAATATATTACGTTTACCCAGAACATCACGCTTTATGTATTTTGTTATTTATAAAATTGTTTAGTTTTTTTGGGTGAGATTTAGATAATATAGTGAAGCTATTGTATTTATTATATTATATGCTTGTCTGTTAGTAAATGCCCTTTTTGCGTGAAAATGGATATATTTATGTAAAGAGAAATATACCAGAAAAATGTCAGTATACAGATACTAGTACTCTTATGTCTGTATTAACTTGTCAACAAGAGTAATTATGTATCATAATTAATTAATATTGGTAGAGAGTGATCTCATCAGCTACTTTTCCCATATGGACATTCGTTGTTGGATCAATACATAAATGCATGTTTGTGTATGTGAGTGTATGTATATATATATATATATATATATATATATATATATAATATATATATATGTGTGTGTGTGTGTGTGTGTGTGTGTGTGTGTGTGTGTGTGTGTGTGTGTGTGTGTGTGTGTGTGTGTGTGTGTGTGTGCTCCGGAGCTGCAATGTTGTCATGTGGCGACTGGTTCATTAACCCAGAAGTGAGAATCTGACTGGACGTGATGGCTACGTGTCTTAATAATGCTTTACGCCTACATATATGTATAATGACAGCATATTGTATGCTCCCTTGTGAATTCAGGTGTGTGTGTTCGTGTACGCGCGCGTGTGTAAGGATACATCTATAGTGGTACTGGTGCAGAACACGAACATCTCTAAACATCCTTTGATGATGATGATGATTGGTGTTTTACGGCCACTTTTGTGCACATGGTAAGCTAAATGGGCCGAGCGACCTCCAAACGTGTTGAAGCGAATTCAAAGATGAAGCAACTTTCAGATATGCCCATGCCGAGTTTCGAACATGGGTGGTAGTGATCTGTGGTCAAAAACGCTACCGCTAGATCTCGGTGGCGCCCCCTACTAAACAGCCTTTCAGACCTCTACCTCCATAAATCTAAATAAAACTATACATACATCAATCTAAATATAAAATGTTCTATACCTCCATATATTGATAGATGTATGCGTATACCTAAGCATGTGTCTGGTCTACTCATCAGCCTGTGGGAACCAGCTAATTCGCTTTTCGTACGAGACAAATATGTCACACCCACAGGAAAGCGGCTACATATAGGCTACGTACAAAAAGTGGAAGCACGTAAAACACATGACATTTGATACCACAGCTAGCAGCAAACAACACGTGCGTTTGGTTCAATGGTGACTTACTTTGACTTACTTTGGTTCAATGGTGACTTTGACACCAGAGTTCACATTCAACAGTAATTTTCTGTAGTCTAAAAGAAACCTGTATATAAACATTTCGACAGCTCAGATGTTGACCTCAGCTTTATTCTGGATTCGAAAACTAAATAAATCCTACCTATGTCAACCATATATGTTGATACACGTCCGACTAGTCTGGCGTCGAAGTTCTTCTCTAACCTAAGCTAAAAGTTAGGCCTTATATATACCCTCAGCGTGTTAAGAAACATTACAGTTTGTTCACCACAAAAGAATGTACACTAACTCAGCATGGAATCACTGAAGAGATTTAGCTAAAATAAAAACAAAGTAGCAATACCGCACAATGGATTATTACTGGACTAGAACGAAATATTGTCTCAAACCTGAGTAAATACTATGATTTACTCGAACCTAACAGCTAACCCTAATACGTTTCCGTTCATCACAAAGTGAACGTTCATTCACGCCTAATTTAGCGTCCCTAAGTATATGCAGTTAAATGTGGTTGGATCTAAATTAAAGCGCCTATCCACTTGATCTATTTGACCCATTTTCGAGAACAGCGGATTTCAGGCAGATCTCCGATACTGCGAATGACACGTCGGGATTATAATAGCTATACATTCGACAATTATCCTATATCAGTGTAACCTAATTACTCATAACATTCATACACACACACACACACACACACACACAGAGAGAGCAGAGAGAGAGAGAGAGAGACTGGTGAGACATTACACGTCTCAGCAAGAAAAGTCGCCTGAAGAAACTTCCAGAGATTGAATTCACGGTTCGAGATTATCTGTGCCTGTGCCTTATTATACACAGCTAAAACACAATATATATATATATATATATATATATATATATACCAGAGGCTGTTTTGATGTTGTTCACTAATTAAGAAGGAAAACGTAATTATCGGATGGAACATCCCACAGACCCACAGACCGGAAGCTTCATCAGCTAAATAATGGAGGCAGGATAATGTTATTTGTCTGCCGCCATTAATCATCTTAAAGCGCTTACTATCGAATCTGTTAGTGCTAGTGGGTAAAGTATTGTGCTGCAAACCTCCAGGTTGCGGGTTCAAATCCGATTGGGTACCTGCATTTATGGTTGTATGGGATGGTTCAACAGGAAGTCATACCCCGGCAGTGTGTTCTAGTTCTTATATATGACAAAGATAAACAAGATACTCACTCACCGACTCACTCTGACGTGTTTTATAATTTTAAAGTTTATGTGTAATCGATCGTGTGTCTGTGTCTATGTTTGTGTCTGTATATGTGTTTGTGTCTGTGACTGTGAATGTGACTGTGCATGACTGTGTCTCTGACTGCGACTGTGTGACTGTGTTAGTAACTATGTCTGTAACTGTGCCTGTGAATGTGTATGTGACTGTGTCTGACTCTGACTGTGACTGTGTTTCTCTCAATGTAAATGTCTCTGTTTACAGCCATTTGTGCTGCGCGCGATGCGTTAAAAGGGCTTACCGACCCCCCCCCAAGATTAATGGAGCGAAATGAAGGATAAAACATCCTTCAAACGTATCCGGGATGTGGTTTGAACCCGGGTGCTAGAGATCTGTTGTCAAACACATTACCAGTTAGGCCCGGTATGTGTTTGTATGTGTGTATGTGTGTCTCTCTCTCTCTCTCTCTCCCCTTCTCTGTGTATGTGTGTCTCTCTCTCTCTCTCTCTCTCTCTCTGTATTTCTCTCACTCTCTCTCTCTCTCTCTCTCTCTCTCTTTTTTCTCTGTATGTATGTGTGTGTGGGTTATTTCTTTGTTGTCATCATTTATAATACATAAACATCAATATCACCCCCCCCCCCCCGCTCATCCCGGTGACCCACCTCCTGACACTCCCTGTTTGCATGACATCGTCATGTGACAATTACTATGACAACGACTCCGTGTTGAATGCCAATCTGGATCGAGCAGGCAGTTGCTGTCCCGTGCCCAATCGCGATGTTCAGGATTGCAGTCATCTTCTTGTTCTTGGTTTCTATCTTTGACTGGACGACCCCGACAGGTGTCCAGAGTCGAGTGATGCCATTAGGTCATAAGCCTCTGGTTAGGGACGAGCTATATGATATCCTCGTGTGGACATACGAGCAATGTATCTACGTCTGTATCCAGAACACGGCCTGCGTCAGCATCCTCTACAGATACTCCGGATGTCGTGGATACGGACATAATGAGACAGATGGCACGGAGACAGAGATGGGTGACGAGGCCTGGCAGATCGTATACGAACGTAAGTTGTTCAGAAAGACACACGCACTCACGCACAACAGGCATGCACACATACGTCTATGACTACATGCACTTACGCATACATGCACGTACACAAACAGTGCTAGTTTTAATCTGTTTGTATTGTAAATAGCATTATAAAAGACAGGTGAGATATTACCTGTCTCAGTCCCTTCTTGATTTATTGACCGTTCATCTGTCATATTAACGAGCTCTACATTTTATGAGCTGATTAAAAAAATTACCAAATATTGGCTTTATCAGTATAGATGTTAATACTCTGAGTCAAATATATATATATATATATATATATATATATATATATGTGTGTGTGTGTGTGTCAGATACACACATATGCACACGCGCACGCACACACACACGCACGCACAACATATATAATAATATGTAACATTTATATAGCGCCCTAGCTAGCTAGACAGCTGCTCTAAGGCGCTTTACAATAAAATATTATTATCCCTGACTCAGACCTGTTCCAATCCAGTACACACCTCTTAACACCCATGGGGGCACACAACGCATGCTGCCATTATAGACGTAAAGCGTTACTCGAACACATATCCTTCGCGTCCTGTCAGGTACTATTTTTTATGAATTAAAGCTTTCGTGTATTGAATTTGGCTACAAAGCATCGAAATAACAGATTTTTTTTTAAATTTGCCCCACTCAATGCTTGTTTTCTAATAAAGACATTGACGCCGTGTGGATATGACTTTGTTTAAGATGATGATTGGTGTATTAAGGACACCTTTATGCACATGTTAGGTTAAATGGGCCGAGCGACCTCCAAATTTAATGAAGGCGAAGATGAAACATCCTTCAGATATGCTCATGCCTAGATTCGAACTCGGGTGATAGTGATCTGTCGTCCAACGCGCTACCAAGTAGACCACGGGGGCGCCCCCTTTGTATAAGCCTCTATGAACTTAGGCTGGTTTCATCAAACATGACATAACTTACAGGAAGGCCCTCTGGCGGTGACTTTTATTTATGCATTCCGTTGTCTCCTATGCGTCTTCATAATTTATTCACGGATGTGTTAATATATTATATTTCATCTTAGTGATGTATAAATATTTTAGTTTATTCCTCCACCCTTTTCCAGGTGCTCATAAAATGGCGTATAGATCAACCAACAATCGACTCTTTTTTTATTTTTATCTCTAGCACAAAATATTGATTCTTCTGAAATGTTGAAAGGCAATAAAGTTAATATGTAAGATTTGTACTAATATATTTAGTATGGATTCATCGTTGTCAAGGTCATAACTCTACATGCTGGTCCAGACTAAAGGTTCGTGGTCTCTCCTGCAACAACAGTAACAATAATACTCATCAGGCGGAGAACTCATTAAACTTACGATTCAACGCATCAGTAATAACTTAACACTAATCCACGTTAGGTTCACGAGAAACGAAAGTCATACCTCCCAACCTCCGAGAACTAAAACAGTAATCGGGGAGGAGTAAAACCGTAAACGTGTCAACAAAAGTTCTTAGAAAACCGAACCACAATAATTGGTATCGATTATTACTTATTCATTCGATATTTATTAACATATAATGTAACAATCAGGTATTCACACTGATTGCGACTGCGTTAGTTATTTAGGCCCAAACATGACATTTCACTCACGTGTGGGACTATTTTCTGGAGCCACCATCTCTTCTGATACATTAAACCCGTAGCATCAATTGTCGTTGTTGAGCTTGTGCTGTGAAGGTGCTGTGAGCCTGTCCGTGTCGACGCTCTGACGACATTCTATAAGGATTTTCCGGACAATGGAAATACGCTCTCACGAGCGGAATTGTTGTGCGGCAAGCTGAGAACAGGGACCATTACTTGTACAAGTTCGGGGAAACCGCAACTGTTCCATTTGCCGTCTGTCTTCGTGATTTCGTCCCAGCAATGATCAACATACTTCTGTACACCGCCTTCTTCCATACCGATCTCGGCATCCTCCATCAGTTGGTAGTCCTGACATCCTTCTTTGAGGAACCCTGGGTCAACAAGCGCAGCAAAGCATTCGGCCAGCCGCACAATTGGAACATCCATTAATTTATCTTGTTTGGTTGGGTCCAACACAACCGAGTCTTTTATTACTCTGTCGTCGAATGGGGGAAATCTTCATCATTTTCCGCACAACAACACAGTAAAATCGCCTGAACTGTCTCTTCGGTGGGGTCATCCGTGTTGGCGAGTAAGGTGCACGCTGGCACACAACCAACAGCTCATTGTCATGATGGTTTTCCGCCAACTCCAACTTGATCTCTCTAATATCAGCCTAACTGTTTACGTGTTACATCTGTACGAACTCCACCATCAGCTTATGCAGTAGGCGCGTCATCTCGGGAATGCCGTAACTAATACACGTTTCATCTGTCTAGAAGAGTTTGTTGAAGTCATCTAGTGTCAGACGCGATAAAGATGAGGAAGAGCTGGGTGAGTTTTGTTAGATGGTCGTTGGGCCATTCCATTGCACGTTTTGCTCTACCGGCCTTCCTACGTCATCATAACTGGTGAAGTATGCTACCGAAAGTGGGTACTGGCTGAGCACACGCTCCACAATACACATAAGAGAGAGCCAACGAGATGAGCAGTGCTGTAATATTTGCATGTGTTCGATATCTGTATATACACCTTCAAAGTATCTCTTCACACTTTGATTAAAGTGGAAATAAATATCCAGTCATCCACGGATACAGACACCGTCATGATACCCACCGCCACACACGGATTTTCAAGATGAGGGATGTAGCCAATATTTAATACATTTGGCTGCTTCTCGTTGATACGAGTGAACACAGAGGTGTTTCGCTGGTCGATCATCACATTACAGTTGTCAATTGCAAACCCGACAATATTCGGCCACAGAATCCCTTCAGCGACCAATCCAATACACTGAATTTCCCTTCGCTGGTGCCGTCATTGCAATTGGGCATGTCCAGGATTCTCATAATATAATAATGCATGTTTATATAGCGCCAGAACCAGGTAACCCTGTTCTGAGGCGGCGCTGTACAGTATTATTATCCCTGACACAGACCTGTTTACACCCAGCACACATCTCAACTCCCAAGGGAGCATACAACGCATGCTGCCATTATAGGCGCAAAGCGTTACTCAAACACATAGCCATCACGTCCTGTCGGGTACTCATTTTTATGGATGAGTGAACCAGTCGCCACATGACAACACTGCAGCTCCCGGAGATTCGAACCCGCGATCCTTCGGCTGGGCGTTCTACGCTCTAACTAACTGCGCTATGACGGCTCATGTCTCTTCTTGTCGAAGTAGAGAACGAGGATGGCCAGTCGCTTTCAGGTCAATACTTTCATCTAGCATAATGGAAAACATACCAGTTTTACATCACTCAATAACTGGGTTTTTTTGCCCTTTGTGGCGAGTCAACTCTTTATTATCTGTGTTGTCTTCGTCCGCTTCCATCGGAATGATTTGGTAATGTTGCCGTCTGAAAATACTGCTTTCACCAAGTCGGTGAAATGGTTGGCTACGTACGCTGAGAGGTTATGCCCGGCCACAAACTGCGCAGAGTAGCTCTGACTTTCCGATGGCGGAAGACGACTGCGGTTTAACGGCAAAGAATGACGTCACTGGTATTTTCGCCTTAGCCTCATTCGTTTTGTGTAGTACGATGGCCAGATGCACATTCACACCATAGACGCCAGATGCAGCTACTTTTACATCGCGAACACATACGGGATAACGAATGTGCTCAATTATTACTCCTTTGAATTGGCTAATCTATTACTGTTGAAACTTGCTGTATCCTTCGTGTATCGTTTTTTTGATCTCTCTTTGTCGGTGGAGACAAACGCTGATTATCCTCTATCATTTCTCTATTCAAACTTCAATATAAATATCAATTGACGAACTCAAAAATAATCTTCCGCTTTCAAATTTCAATAACTAAAAA
The DNA here is from genome assembly GCA_025642065.1 of Paralvinella palmiformis. Taxonomy (NCBI): domain Eukaryota; kingdom Metazoa; phylum Annelida; class Polychaeta; order Terebellida; family Alvinellidae; genus Paralvinella; species Paralvinella palmiformis. The sequence continues at coordinate 355,463 of JAODUP010000399.1, forward strand.
CTTCTAAATATATTTCATTAAGTCTTGATAGTTCAAATTAAAAATTTAAATGCCGGCATAACTCTCGCCGGAAGTCTCGTCTGGTGTCGTATAGTCGTGCGCATACGTTGTCTCACTGACGATGTATAGTTCCACAGATCAATCAATTCAATGATGGATTCGATCCAAGCTTCGCCCTCTTTCCAGTCGAATACTCAATCGTTGAGCTGCACTTGGGTCCGACGACATCGTGCCATTTTCCGGATGATCCCGATCATGGCTTGTTATATTGTTAAAGGCATTACCTTTCTATACCTTGTCATTAATATTATGGATTAAACGGTTAGAAATAATTATTGATCATGTTATTGTTAAGAGTGAGCTCCAACTAAACTATATTTAGACATAAATATTTGAACTGATAACTTAGCAGATCAAAATAATGTTAGTTTCTCTTTGTAATTTGTTTTTTAAATTATAATTGTTTTTAAATCTTGGTTGTTGTTATTGTTGTTGATAATGTTGTGGTATAATTTCTAGATGTAATATACACAAATGAGTTTATAATTATCTACTGTCTCGTCCGAGCTTCTTTAAATTGATAAGATACACAATATTATAGTTCTTTGTTATTTCTTTTCTTTCTTCTATGATTCGGGTGGGGGGGGGGTGATGAGGGGTGGAGGGGGGGATAATGAGCTACACCGACTTATACCTGTCCCATCATCATCATCATAATAATACATGTAATAATATTTTACTGAAGTTGATGTGTTTGCGGATATAAAAATAAATTCACGAAATAAATAATTTCCTTCTTCTACGAATCATATCAGGTTTTGTTTGTGGGTAAATTTTTAACTAAATAAAAACGACACCGCAACAGCATAGGCTGCTCTAATGGTGCAGTACCTAGAGGGTTGGTCTATAAACATCCAGCTTTGGGTTCGATTCCTCGTGTTTGCCGGACGTTTCCTTTGGATGTTGCCTATTGGCCATATGTCCGGTGCCGGAGTGAAATAAATCGCTCACCGACTCATTCACTCATTCACTACCTCACTGACTCACAGTGATATTGCCGCGGACACGGGGATCTTTCACAATGCAATGTTTATATCGTTCTTATTATACGTCCACAAATCAGAATAGTCCGAATACACAAAATATATTTTATCACCAAATATCTTACAAACTGAAATATTCTTCTGATTATGTCTATTAAATACTTGATAAATCAAAACAATCTTCTACTGACCTCTAATTGGATGAATTGTTCTTTTTTCTTGTAGATCTAACAGAATAAATGACCAAGGGAAGGTCATCTGTTGGACAGAATACTAAAACAGATAGAAAGATTGAAGATGGCGATATTAGGAAGCTATCAAGAACGGCTAAATGAGAATAACCTATTTCGATGGTCGTCATATAAAGCAAATAATTATGATGTACATATGACAATATTTATAATGTTAGATGGGTTTCAAGTTCGGTATAGATACATACGTAAAAAGATCAAAAACACAATTTCTGTATGATCTTTCAGGAAGCTTTGTCCATTCTGTTAATTCAGACATCGGCGTGTCTAAGGTAGTTCTATATGTATGTATATGTCCGTATTTCTGACAGTTTTTGGCATTTACACAAAGTTTTCATCTGATTGTAATGTAAGTTGTAATGCTAGTTAGTTTTATCCCAGCATCGAATTGACAATATTCCATCATTCGTAGAATATAGAAACTAATTTAATCCGAATTTCAACATTTTATTCAATATTTGTTTATCCCTGATGTGTGTTTTAATAATAATAATAATAATAATAATAATAATAATAATAATAATAATAATAATATTTTATATAGAGCCTTATTCAACTTGGTTTGCTGTGAGGCGTTTTACATTAAAAATTAAATTAAAACATGTTCTAAGCTCATACAGCACAAACATATTTTTATACATAAATACACTGGTTTACATCTTATAAATAGACTAATACCTGAGTTTTTAGAACCTTACAAAATATATCTTCAATGTGGTTTGGTAACTCGTTCCACATCCTGGGAGCTGATGGTTGGAAAGACATCTCTCGGTACACTGGTGTATGACTTTTGGGAACTGTCAAAAGTTAATAGGACTCCGATCGGAGCATTCTCATTGGTATATAGCTTTGTATCAGATCACTTAGACACAGTCGTGCTGCTTCACTTAATACTGCCGTATTCCGAATTCAACGTGTTAATACTTTAAAAAACCACGAGACAAACTCTGTAAGCCTTAACCTTGTCAGTCTTATTAGTAATACGGACCTTAATTACAAGTGTAAACATATTAATATATTACTTGTAATTTTGATCTATATATTCTTTAAATATCTATATTTAATTAGTATATTATAATGTAATTTCAATTAGATAAAGGCGCTTTATTATATCATAATAATAATACAAATTAATATTGTTGTTGTTGTTATTTCCGTTTAGAACACCTTCTCTTTTTTTGTCAATTATTAATCAACTATGAGATGTTGTATATATCTAAATTATCTTAATGTCGCCAATTATTTGTGTTTATGTTTGCAGCAAGAAGACGTCTGTATTTGCAATAATATATACTTTAAAGTAAATTTAGCGCACGCACTTAGGCATATACACAAACACGCACACACACTTTTATGCGCATGCACGCTTGAATGTACAGTCCACCCATACGCCACAAAGCATATATTTTAAATAGTATTCTTTTTCTCAATTTATATTCCATTTAACTCAAGTTTTTTCTCTCGCATATATCTTTTCCTCCTAGTAACCGATGTTTAAGGAATTATCCTTCGCATTTTTTGCATATTCATGAGGTAAATAATAATTTTCTCGAAAAAGGTTTCTCAGAATTCAGTAGTTATACATAATTTTTTTTTTACCAGAATTAAAAAAATATATACTGACAAAAGTATTGGTTGTTTGTTGTCATATTTCCATCAGATATAAAATTTAGACAAACAAAATATGTATAATAAATGTCAACAAAAGTCATATTTCCAATGATCATGACTTGTATTATCTCTGTTCATACATTTGCCCCTCCCAACTCCCCCCGGTCTGAACCCGGATCTTATATTTCCAGGATATTATTATTACTATCTTAGCATAAACGGGATTTTGATGGGAAAACGAAATTTATTTTATTCTTTTATAGAGAAGTAGAATTTTTTAATCTATCTTCAGGAAGTGACATGAATTAAACAGGCGCCAGCTGCTAAAATTGCAGTTTTAAAAAACTATCCCTTATAATTCTAGCAGTTCATTAGGAGATACTGACGTGGAGAAAATGATATTAGATATACTAGAGGTATCTATGTGTATCTCTCCTGCTGAGATAATGGAGATGGAACTATCTTTTAGCTGTCTATCTTCTGCCCGAGGTAAGAGAGTCGTTACAATGTTTTGTCCTGGAGATGACTTAATCTGGATCAGTTCGCACCAGGAGTCCCCTTCCTAGGATTATGAGGTGATCGGGTTAAAGATCTTCGTGGAAATATGATGTGATCCACATACGGCTGTAACTCTGGGATTCGAATCCGCGTGCTGAAACTCTGCAGAGGAGTACGTTATCCGCTGTGCCATAAAAGGAACCGAATCTGATATCATAACGTAGACTACGAGATAAGCGCAGATAACATCACAATAAACTTATGAACAATATGGATAATGAATAAATCACTGACTCACCGTCTGATTGACTGACTGATTCATACCCGTATATATATATATATATATATATATATATATATATATATATATATTGTGTGTGTCTGTGTGTGTGTGTTGTGTGTGTGTGTGTGTGTGTGTGTGTGTGTTTGTGTGTGTGTGTGTGTCTGTCTGTGTGTGTGTGTGTGTCTGTGTGTGTGTCTGTGTGTGTTTGTCTGTGTGTGTGTGTCTGTGTGTGCGCGCGCGCGCGTGTGTTACAACCATTTGAAGGATGATGATGATGACGACGATGATGATAATAACAATTAAGATGATGATGATGATGATGTAATTTTTCATATATACGTTGTTTATCAACAAAACGTCATCAACGGAATGAAGACTGCTGCTAAAACAAAACAAACCTGAAACCGAAACTGTGATAAACCAAATGAAGCTATCGGATGATAATTTTCCTTGTTTGGATTACAATCACTGAGCCACAAATATATAGATTATAAATTCAATCTCCGTGTTATCTGTGTTTGGGGATTTTTTCCCTCTTCTTGTTCTAAGATAAATTAATACGGATAACAACAACAACAACAACAACAACATCAACAATAATAATAATAATAATAATAATAATAATAATATACAAAAATAATAATAATTAACATTAAATACAATAGTCTTAAGAGAAGTTATACAAGTTCTTATTATCATATTGAGTAACTTAATTTAACAATAATGATAAGGTTAACCTTCTTCAGTCATTCTGTTATCCTTTCCTGATAATTTTTTTCAGATTGTAAATTTTAGGAATGTCAACGTCTAAATTGGTTGTTTGTAGTTAAGACTATTCCGACCCATCCAAGAAATAATATGTGACCCTAAATGTTTATTGCGTCGGAAAACCCTTTATTACCGTAGCCAACATGTATAAGCGCCGCTGATTGGAAGAATGCCGGTTGACTCTCCCTGAAACAGGGCGTGTCATTGGTTGATTGGTAATCGTTATTGGCCGCCATTTTTGTAAATGAACAGACGCCAAGAAACGCACTACAACATCGAACATCTGCAAACATCAAAAATATCTATAAAATCTCGGTAAATATTCATGGGATATTTCTTATTTGAAATATTTGTTGCCCTCCTTCAAAAGTTCGAAAGAATTAACTGCCTCGCGATAGCACTCAGCGTGTCCAGGAACTTAGACCAATGATAAAAAAATGGCGTTGTAGGAATTAGGTTTGTTGTTGATGGAAGACTTACAGATCGAGGGGGGGGGCTGTTACTCATGATTCACATAGATAATTCAATTAAAATAGCTTATTTTCTTGTTCTCTAAGTGTTACAATGAGACCGGCACATTTCTCTATAGACCACATATGGGAGGGTCCCATGCATCCACCGGGCTCCTGTGTACCAACAAATATAACTTTATTTTAAATGACGTTATGTGATAGGAAGAGGGAAATATTCACATTCAGGCCCAGTGTGTTGACTTATCAATTGAACTTATACCAACACAAAGAAATACAGACCAATCCAACTCTTGTTGTGGACCGGGGAAGGATTTCGTAGCCCCAAGTGGCTGCTCTAGATCCACATCTGCACTTGCTGCAGCTAGAGCTAATTCCTCACATTTACTACTGTCTATGACCCTTTTCGCGAATGGTTCCAAACTATAGGGCTTGATATCCCCGAGAATGTCAAAAACGTTCTAATGTTTTGTCTGTCAACTGGTCAAGACGTTTGTAAACAAATCTGCTGCACTACGTGATGTTTGGCAAAGATGACGTCACAAGATAATACCTAGCGAGTGTAGTACACACAGTAGCAATGGTCGGCTCGTGAAAGTTCGGAAATTAAGGATTTAGGGAACCTTTTAGTGGAAATATGATAGCTGGTGGTTATAATTATTTTGAGTAGTGCATCTGATAGGGAATAAAATAATTGTTTGTTACGTTTAAGTCGAAATGTGAATTTCTTTTCTCGTGACCTTCAACGCCATTACTGCTAAAATATAACAAATTTACTTAACTTCATCTTCATATCGTCCACGTAACCCATTCCGAATTGTTTTTAAATATATACAATATACATTCAGGATACGATCTCAGAAGCCAGTTTCAGGCACCTTTATTGACCTATATGGGTGAACATATTTGTGGGCACTGCTACACTTTCCAATATTTGGCATGTTTGATCATTTAATATAGCTTTAAAAAAGGTTTAAAATGAATTCCTTACACAACTAAAGTATTAACTTCCGGTTATCCCTAACACAAGATTTATTTGTCTATGCTTAACAAATGGGTTTCATCAAATTCGCTGTTCTAATTCCAATAAGGTTTATTACTTATACAGGATTTTAAAGGTTCAGCTATACACACTTTTGTACACACACATACACACGTGTGTGTGTGGCTAATCCTTCAACAGAAAGTATTAATGTGAATCCAACTTGTACGTGTCAGGGTTTCTGTGATCCCGTACTGACTCAGTTGCACCATATATATGTGTGTGTGTGTGTGCGTGTGTGTGAGTGTATGTGTGTGTGTGAGTGTGTGTGTGTGAGTGTGTATGTGTGTATGTGTGTGTGCGTCTATGTCTGTGTCTGTGTGTGTTTGTGTGTGTGTTTTAGGGTACATAGTAAGAGGCAACAGGCACAGAGCATCAACATATCTAAACATCCTTCGAGACCTACCTCCATAAATCTAAATACAACTATACATACATTAATCTAAAAATAATATGTTCCATACCTCCACATATTGATAGATGTGTGTGTATACCTAAGCATGTGTCTGGTCTACTCATCAGTCTGTGGGAACCAGCTAATTCGCTTTTCGTACGCGACAAATATGTCACGCCCACAGGAAAGCGGCTACATGCAGGCTACGTACAAAACGAATAAAAACATCCATTTGATACCACAGCTCGCAACAAACAACACGTGCGTTTGGTTCAATGGTGACTTGCTACATACATATCATAACTATTTTGACACCACAGTTTACATTCAACAGTAATTTTCTGTGGTCCAAAAGAAACCTGTATATAAAACATTTCGACACCTCAGATGCTGACCTCAGCTTTATTCTGGGTTCGAATAACTGAATAAATCCTACCTATATGAACCATGTATCATTTCTTGCTGAGACATGTGTAATGTCTCACCAGTGTGTGTGTGTGTGTGTGTTATCCGTCTGTGTTTATATATATATATATATATATATATATATATCCTATCTGAGGTATATTCAGGTCAGAGAACGTTTAATGTTATTGATAACAAACTTGTTATATTATAATCAGAGATATTTATCTTGTTATTTATTTATTTCTGACTGTTTATTTGTTGTTATTTATCGTATTTTTTCTTCTTCTTTTGTTATCATCATGTTATTTTACTTTGTCCTATTAGTTATATTATCATTAGTTAATTGATGGTCATGAAATAAAGCGCCACCTAGTGTATGACAACTCTTAATTACAACTACCACGGATGTGTGTGTGTGTGAGTGTGTTATATAATGTCCCCCCCCACATATATATATATATATATATATATATATATAACACTTTATATTTAAAACAAGTACACGGAGGAAACTAATTGTAGTCGTGTCTCGACTTCTCTGTCCTCTCTTTGTTTATATATTTAAACCCGGTCATCCACGTGTGTGTGTGTGTGTGTGTGTGTGTTGTTGTTGTTGTTGTTGTTGGTGGTGGTGGTATGTTGGTGTTTATTTACTCGTAGACGCAGACCAGATTGTCCGGCACGTGCACAAATGTGGCTATAGAACAACAAACAACTTAACAGACAAACATAATTTAAAGATTTCATATTACATTGTTCAAATAGCTTCTTCTATCTTCGTTTTGGCATAAATCTAAAATATGGGATGAAGAAATATTATAATCCTACACGACAACTCTCTAATGTGTTCATCCAGAAAGTGGTGTATTCGTTTGTAATCTATGCTGCAATACAATACGAAACAATATAATACAATACAATGAAATACAATAGAAAACAATACAATATACATCATTAATTGATATATAAAGTCAAAAAAATTAACTTAGCTATTAAGTTTGTTTAAAACCAGATAAAGCCAGATTTAGAATACTGTTAGATGTCAGCCATTTTGAAGGTCACGTGACTTCTGTTCTGATCCGGGAATCTATCAGTAGATCCTGAATAAGCTGACGTATTGATAGAGTGAGCCCGTGTTCAGATTAGCCGACATGTAAACAATAACAACACTGAGAGTATAGATAACACAGACAAGATAATAAAAGAAGACGCTAACACGTACAAGAAGACGGAAAGAAGAAAATAGAACGACCTTGAGATAAACAGGTATTGATGTTGAGAATTGTTCATCTAATAATAATTCGCTCTATGTTTCGTCTTTGGCTTAGCTTCGCTTCATTACCTTTAGGGGTCGCTCGGCCCATTTAGCCGACCATGCGTACAAATGTGGCCGTAAAACATCAATCAATCAATTAATCAATCAACCAATCAATCAATCAATCAATCAATGCTAATATAAAGCTGTATCATTAACATTTTGTTTTACTTTGATTTGCTGACTACAGAACAATGAACCGTTCAAATAAACAATACTATTGTAATAATAATAATAATATATTTATTATAAAGTAGTCTTACCAGCAGTGGTTATTAAAAAAGCGTTGTTTTATAATATCATAATTTCCACAATTATTTGTATTACTCCTCCTTCTAAAGTAAACAAGTTCAGTGATTGATTTAATCATCATTAATTGTAGATAAGTTGACGATAATCGTTTTGTGGCATAAACACTAAAGTTGTCGGGGTTCTCCGGCTGGACGAGAAATAAACACGAAAGTTGTCGGGGTTCTCCGGCTGGACGAGAAATAAACACGAAAGTTGTCGGGGTTCTCCGGCTGGACGGAAATAAACACGAAAGTTGTCGGGGTTCTCCGGCTGGACGAGAAATAAACACGAAAGTTGTCGGGGTTCTCCGGCTAGACGGGAAATAAACACGAAAGTTGTCGGGGTTCTCCGGCTGGACGAGAAATAAACACGAAAGTTGTCGGGGTTCTCCGGCTGGACAGGAAATAAAAACGAAAAAAAACGAAAGTTGTCGGGGTTCTCCGGCTGGACGAGAAATAAACACGAAAGTTGTCGGGGTTCTCCGACTGGACAGGAAATAAACACTAAAGTTGTCGGGGTTCTCCGGCTGGACGGGAAATAAACACGAAAGTTGTCGGGGTTCTCCGGCTGGACGAGAAATAAACACGAAAGTTGTCGGGGTTCTCCGGCTGGACGAGAAATAAACACGAAAGTTGTCGGGGTTCTCCGGCTGGACGAGAAATAAACACGAAAGTTGTCGGGGTTCTCCGGCTGGACGAGAAATAAACACGAAAGTTGTCGGGGTTCTCCGGCTGGACGAGAAATAAACACGAAAGTTGTCGGGGTTCTCCGGCTAGACGGAAATAAACACGAAAGTTGTCGGGGTTCTCCGGCTGGACGAGAAATAAACACGAAAGTTGTCGGGGTTCTTCGGCTGGACAGGAAATAAACACTAAAGTTGTCGGGGTTCTCCGGCTGGACGAGAAAAAACACGAACGTTGTCGGGGTTCTCCGGCTGGACGAGAAATAAACACGAAAGTTGTCGGGGTTCTCCGGCTGGACAGGAAATAAACACTAAAGTTGTCGGGGTTCTCCGGCTGGACGGGAAATAAACACGAAAGTTGTCGGGGTTCTCCGGCTGGACGAGAAATAAACACGAAAGTTGTCGGGGTTCTCCGACTGGACGGGAAATAAGCAAGAAAGTTGTCGGGGTTCTCCGGCTGGACAGGAAATAAACACGGATAAGCCAACTTCATAAAACTTGTAGTTGCTAAAGCTCTTTTTAACACGGTCACAATTCATTGTTCAGCCGAGAATGCGTCCTGATAACTATAATGTGTCGTGGAAGAGCATCGGATACGCGGCTACGTGATGTTCGTATCCCTTTAGTTAACGAGGCTTCAAATCTCAAGGACAGGCGTACTACTCAGGGATTGGGGCATCACATTCACGTACACACACACACACACACATATATATATACACACACACACATACACACATACACGGACAGACACATACCAGATGGTAGGTATCCTGTCAGTTGACTTACGACTTGTCGGATCCGTGTGACCTGTTGTTGTTGAGCCGACTCTGTATCAAATACCAATGACCACACGTTGACCATAGGATGACCACACGATGACCTTTCGCATTAAGCTTATCGGCCAAACGAGTTAGCGGATCATAAGCTCCGAGCACACGCTGCATGGACGTGCGAGTACACGCGTGAATCGAGAAACAACGACCGCCGCTTTCCAAGGCTGAGTACAATTACCTCGAATTACTAGAGGATGTTGTGGTTCTTCCTGGCTGTTCCCGTGTGGATCTTCATAGGGACATCGAAAGCTCTTATTACTGATGAGTTCGTCGCCAGACAGTGGCTCGGAGAGTACAATGCGATGGCGGAACGTGTGTACAACGATTACGTCACGAGACATTGGCACTACAGCACCAACCTTACTGAGTACAACCAGAAAATAGCGGTAACTATAGCGCGGGCTTATTTAATATATATGTATATATATATATATATATATATATATATGATTGTGTGTGTGTGTGTGTGTGTGTGTGTATGTGTGTGTGTTTGAATTGTCCAGACAGTGTTATATAACTGAAGATAACAAGGTCTCAATCAACCCCCCCCCCCTCTTTAGTTTTATTGTTATAGACTGTTATCTTATCTCTGGTGGTGACATCAAGTAATTAAATGTACAATTATAATTAACTAATTTCGATGACATTAAACTGTCTATATCAAGGTGTTCGTCGCTCTGACGTATTAGTAACGGCTAGGTTTATGATTAAATAGGTTTATGATTATATAGGTTTATGATTAAATATGTTTATGATTAAATAGGTTTATGATTAAATAGGTTTATGATTATGTAAGTTTATGATTAAATAGGTTTATGATTATATGGGTTTATGCTTGTATAGGTGTATGTATACATACCTTATGGTTGTACATACTTGTGGAAGTATGGTTTTATGGAGCCAGTGCCATGAAACATGCATGCACGCACAAACACGCATGCACACACAAAACAGGGGAGTGTGAGTAAAACTCGCCGATGACGGTCTATCCTGCGGTTTAGTTTCCCGTAAAACTCCTTAAGCTAATGTCAACAAAATAAACTTTTGGGTCTAGAAAGACCAATGTTATTCATATTGAAGTTGGATAATATCTTAAATGAGGTCGTCTTGGAAATGTGGTCACAAAATGTGGTCACAAAATGTGACAAAATGTTCACAAAATGTACACCGCAGTCCTTATAATCTTCAGTTTGTGGGTTCTAATCCGACTTGTTCCCGCACTCACTCGCTAAATCACTCACTCACTCACTCACTCACTCACTCACTCAGTTACCATCCTTGTAATCTGTATGGAAGGCAATTTTTTATTTTAGTTTTACAACAAAGGATATTCTGCGAATTGTCTTAAATTAAATCTATGGACGAGCGACTATTGAGATGTCAATAAACATTCTGTGACCTGCGAGAGTTTTCACCCAAAAATCCAAATTTATTAGCAATTATAAACATTTGAAATTATTGAAAGACATCGATAATAATAATAAAAAACGGATTCTTTACACTAGTATTCAAATGAGTCCTCCCCCTCCGTCGGGACCTATTGTGCTCATAGTGGCCTAAATGGGCAGAAACGACACCCTTCAGATACAGCCATGCCGGTGTTTGAACTTAGATGGTAGAGTTTTGTGACTGACCTCGCTACCGTTTAGGTCCTGGAACATAAACATGAGCGAAACTTCTAAGAACTAGTTTTATTGTCAAACCTTTTTGGCAAATTAAGGGTGCCACGTGGCTAACGGCCGCACTGTAAACAAACACCATCTGCGCCTGTCGTACCACTATTTATAAACGTCCCCTAACCGAAATATAACGACACACACACACACACAACAGAGAGAGAGAGAGAGAGAGAGGGAGGGGGTACTCTTATCCACTGGACTGTAAAGTATTCTGTTATTATTTAGAAATTAGATACATCTCAGCCGAGTTATGTCAAGATCCGGACACTCGGTTCTGGCTGACATTGAACCTTGTAAGCTGACAACTGGTACTAATGAATTATACCTCCCTCCCCTACTCGGTGTTACAACCTCCCATTGTGTTGTCATCGTGGTCGTGGTATCGCGGCTGTATAGTGATTTATTTTGCGTGGACGATGTAATATGATACCTGACACACACACACACACACACACACACACACACAC
>JAODUP010000399.1:377500-392500 GCA_025642065.1 Paralvinella palmiformis
TAAGCCTACAACGTACACAAAATTGGCCGTAAAATAGCAACATTTACATTTTATTTTTACATATTCATCCAAGAAATAAATGTCACATAGGCGTGAATGTGTGCGTATTAGAAACATCAGCTAATGGATCCACATATTATACCGTAACGTTGATGATTAGCAAATGTTGAAGTCGCCCACCATCACCAGATACTACTTTCTATTGTTTGACAGTGATGTCTACGTTCTCTCCTCGTCTGTTATTCAGGATTAAGCAGTGTACTGTTATCAATCAAAAGTGGCTAGAGACCATTCACCACGAGATGGGTCATGTACAGTACTTCATCCAATAAAAGACACTTACCCATCCCCGTATCGAAAAGGTGGCAACCCAGGTAGTGATCTTTATCATAATATAATTCCAATACCTCACGTACACGACATCTGCGCCTCAAACTGTACATACTGTCACCCCTGCATGACGACAGCCCCTTCCTAACAACCCTGCATAACACATACATCTCCTGCCATCCCTACCCGGTAATTGTACCTACTGACATACTTGCACGACAGTCACATCTATTGCGCGTCTCGGTGTCTTAATAGTATGAATTCCGTCGTGTGTGCGTACCTGTATTCGTTTACATGTGTGTTTATTGGGGAATAGGAAGTGCACGGACATGTACGGCAAAACGAGCAGTTTGAACGTGTGTTCCACGTCACAACTCCGTGTCGTCATAAACCGAAAACTAGAGCACAGATTATACAATCAGGACGTTTAAGAAAGCTTATAGAATATCAACACAAACGTTCAGACGGCTGGAGTAAAACAACGATACTACATCTACGCCCCTGGTATACATGAAACGTAAATTGACCAGGTATGGCAGATTGAGAACGACATACAAGAAAGAAAAGTATCACGATGAACAATTATACTAAGTACATAAGTAGATGAGGAAGCGAGTGGGTTTCTAAATAATTTATACAAAGTGTTTAATCGATGGTAGAATTGGGTTCTGAAATTCCTTGCAAAACGGTGACCAGTTAAAGTGAAGGTTGATTTATTCAATAATTGACGATTGAAGTTTGAGAAGGTAATTAAAAGGTTCAATTAGAACCTTTTGGTTCTATACTACCTGATGGCTCGTTATCCGAACTGATGTAGTTCTATCGAGCACCATTCAGTGGGTACCATTCATCATTAATCAACACATTATTTGTGTTAGTAAATAACTTGTTTATAAATAACCGTCTTGCTGTCCGTGATAGCCCATCCGACCATCCCAGACCTGGTAACATATGTAGATGTGTATTTGTTGATATCTAGCTTCTAGGGCAGGATGCGGCGAAATGGAAGATTGTATCAAACGTTGAGCAAGTATGGTATCCCAACTAGTAGTCCACTTGCACAAAGTGGGAGTCTTTAAAAACCGCCCTCGTGACATTCAAGGGATGTCAAATCAAGCCGTATTAATGACATCCTCTCTGGTAAGAATTACGAGGCGATCAACGTCAGTTTGGCATCAGACAGACTATGACCTATTTGATAATTATACGTAATGTAAACAAATCTGATGTGGATGGGCTACAATTTTCTCGACCTTTTCTCAATCTTGCTCTTCATTGGGAATGTGTTTTATTACAATTTGGTTTCGTTGTCAAATACCGTAAATGATCGAATACTAGCTCGGATGTCATTGGTTGGCTGCCTTATATATGACATCCAGACAGAATTTCGAAGTAAATAAGAAGCCATTTTGATTAAGTGCCTGTAATCCCACCCCTCCAAATAGTTATATTAATTTGTAATATATATATATATATATATATATATAAGTGTGTGTGTGTGTGTGTGTTTGTGTGTGTGTGTGTTTGCGTATACTTAGATCGTACAATTAATCATCCAAATAAGCTGCAACAACGAGAGACAGGCTTAGAGTACTTCATGAATAACAGGTTTGTCTACAATCTAATTAATGGTGTAATTAAGATCGTAATATTATGCTATATAAGTCACCTGAAACAATATTAATTAATCAATTATATTTACCTTCACTTGTACAATGTCGAATACACAACTGAATCAAACGCTTATTTATGTATGTCTGTTATTAAAGTTAATACAAAAGAGCTACAATATGCAGCATTAACGATAATTGACATAATTCTCAATGCTCGTATAATAGTTATTTTTAAAATTTCCAAATTACCTTCGTCACCGATATTTTAATTAACTCCCTAAACGTTTGCACTACCTTTATATTTTATCTTAAATAGGAATATTCATCAAATTTATAAACGACTGAGTTAGTTTATGTAATTATTAAACACACACACACACACATATATATATATATATATATATATATATATATATGATGTGGATAACAGAAGGTTAAAAAAATAGGTCATTTATCAAGCGTGGATCCAGTATGTTATTAAGGCGGGACCCTAAGGGGCTCCATTATGAATGACGCACACGCGCACGCACACACCACACGCACGTACGTACGCGTTGCCCCGCCCGAAGGCAAACTGACGTTTTTATAAACACTTTACAGGAATAACTGCAAATAAAATGATATAAGATTTCAGATATCAGACAAAACCAAAATATGGTTTGATATTCACTCATTTAGCAGGAACCTAGAATTAACCTAAACTTAATGAACTGTCATGTGATAAAAGTGATCTGATTAACATTAATATATATATTAATGGCTTGTCTGTTTATTTACTAATTTATTAGCCACTAATTAGGGAAATTTAAACAAGTTTGAGGAAATTATAGAATATATAAACAAAATTAAGCAAATTATATTTACGATATTTCTAGGTATTCCCAAAATATAACAATAACATAACGATAACATAACAATAACATCACAATAACATAACAATAACACTTGTTACTATATCATTACCGTTTATTCTGGTCATAAACCTATTCTTCTTTGCCTCTTTTCTGTTTGTTTATATTTTTATTCTTACGCTGTTTGGTTCTATCTTTTACTTTGCTTATTCCCTTCTGTTTGCTTATTCCCTTCTGTTTGCTTATTCCCTTCTGTTTGCTTATTCCCTTCTGTTTGCTTATTCCCTTCTGTTTGCTTATTCCCTTCTGTTTGCTTATTCCCTTCTGTTTGCTTATTCCCTTCTGTTTGCTTATTCCCTTCTGTTTGCTTATTCCCTTCTGTTTGCTTATTCCCTTCTGTTTGCTTATTCCCTTCTGTTTGATTATTCCGTTATGTTTGCTTATTCTCTTGTCTTTGAATATTCCTTTCTCTTAGAATATCCCCATCTCTTAGAATATTCCCTTCTCTTAGAATATTCTCTTCTCTTAGAATATTCCCTTCTCTTAGAATATTCCCTTCTCTTAGAATATCCTCTTCTCTTAGAATATTCCCTTCTCTTAGAATATCCCCTTCTCTTAGAATATTCCCTTCTCTTAGAATATCCCCTTCTCTTAGAATATTCCCTTCTCTTAGAATATTCCCTTCTCTTTGCTCAACGGTGTACACCCATATTTAGTAATATTACTAAGCATTACATTAGATATGGTGATGCAATATTCCCTGTATCATATTGCATCATATAGCATTGCCTGATATATCCTTGTCTACTGAAATAAGTCCCCCCCCCTCAAATATCTAGGAGTCTCATTTTATGTGTCATGTCAATAACGGACGTCAGCCGTCCAAACATAAAGGTCATTTGTACTTAGCAACAACTTTATATTACTCCGTCACGACGATACTATATATATAATAACATATTTGTTGTAATTTAGTCTAGTCAGTCATTGAAGTTATGCATATTAGGCAATAAGAGACGACTAAGTCACATCATTAAATATCCTACTAGAATACAGTATATATTACTTGCATGTTTATTGTTGTGTATTGTTTATTTTATTTACGGCGGTCTAATGTACAACAAACAACTTCATAAATAAATAAATTCATTGCCTCTCTTCGTTTCGATATTAGTCCTGAAGTATTGTTGTTGTTGTTGTTGTTATTGTTGTTCTAGCTATTGTTTAATTGTGGCTTGGGCCGATATTTTGATTAAGTGTCCAACGTTCATGACCGTTAATAACCATTGAACATGGGCTGTTCATAATATAATATAACATAATGTAACATAATATAATATAATATAACATAATGGCTATGATATAATATATTATAATGTAACATAATGTAATATTACATTATATTATGTAACAATATTATATAATGTAATATAATGTTATATTATATAATATAATGTAACAATACTATATAATATAATATAATGTAATATAATGTAATATCACTTAATGTAATGTAATATAATATAATATAATAGCAATACAATACCATATAATTATCATCTTTTATAGGATTCCACGAAGCTGTCGGTGATATAATGTCACTGTCAGTTTCTACTCCAGAACATCTGAAATCAATTGGACTTTTACAGGAAATCTCCACAGACAAAGGTACATCTGTACATCTGTTATATGACATAACTTATATTGTTTATGATATCAGCTTGAATTAATAGTTTTTTGGCATTTTATAAAGAAACGAATCCGTAAATCATTAATGTCTACCTCTGGTTACGCATCATCTTGTGATTCTACTGACTTCGTTGTGGATGTAGAAACGTACATACATTAACATGGGTGCACAGACGCATACGTAAACACACGCGCGCACACGCCCGCACGCACGCGCACACACATACAGAGAGACAGAAAGCGAGATAGATCTTCCGAGGAGTATTTCTATCATCGTAATTCCATCTTCGTCGCAATCATCGAAAGTAGCGCATTGATTACAATCATGATCACATCAAAACACCTTAACAATCATCACAATTATAACACTACATCTGTGACACATCTGCCATTGATAAATATATTACTTATCAACATACAGAATACGTCATCAACTATCTAATGGGACAAGCTTTAGAGAGGATTGCCTTTCTTCCGTTTGGTTTTCTTATCGATCAGTTCAGATGGAGTGTATTTCGTGGAGAGACAACGGCGGAGAACTATAACGAGAAATGGTGGCAACTCAGGTAGGATCTATACGAGCGTTTGATGCGGTTAGCGTTCGAATTTACCGTAAAAACGAGCGTCCGACTGTAAATGGGGGTTTAGTTGAATTTTTTGTTGAGTGAGTGAGTGAGTGAGTGATTCGTTGAGTCTGAACTCTAGTCCTACCTAGAACATATAGATCGAAGGTCCGATTTCACGACTTCCATCTTGTGTTTATAGCTATTGATTCATGGTATTGTGGTCGACCGAATGTCTCCGACTTCAACACTCCAGGTTTCTGTCAAGGTTATCTCGCCCTTAGTCCGTATCAGTTCAGCCTCTACTCATTGATCAGTCTAGCTTAGATCTCCCTAACAGAAGCCGAAGGTCCTACTGTTATATTTCTTCTTGGTCGCTGAGACATACAATCCCCCCCCTCACTACAACGAATAGACTACGAGGGCGTAAGTGTTCGTCAAAATGAAGTGAAACCAGCTCAGATTGTTTGGAAGTTTTTCTTTTTCATTTTTCACATATTTAAAACACACGTTTTTGGCACATTTCAAAACCCTGACGAAACTGATAAACTATACTGCAAAAGAAAATCAATGCAGTTCTATAGTAAAAAATCCACAATAGTGTTTAAAAACTGGTAAATTTGCCATCTCTTATTCTGAACGACGCACCCAAAACAGTTCGCCATTCATTTATCAAGATACAGGAGCTATATACGAAAAGTAATATACGAACAATATATTTATTAGCAACATTAGCATATACAAGTTTTCTAGCAAAGTATAATATTGCATATTTAGCATCATGTATAATATCATAATTAGGTATTTATTAACCAGCAACATGTTTTCTCGAATGTTTACATCTTCACGGAAGCTGAAATACAACGCCGACTTTACTAATTTGTTCTTTTCTTTCTTGACTTGCCGAATGCATACAAGTGGTAATTACCACTTTCGACTTCCCAGGCCAGCCAAACGCTGTATAAGACCTGTGTGATGTGTTATTTATGAGGACAGGATACAACTTCTTAAAGCACCATTTACTCATCTTTCAACTGTTCTAGAAATAAAATTAGTCTCTTGAAAGAGGTTTGAGTACCATTAACAAACGGTTTAAGGATTTGGGGGCAGCTTTTGGGGGTACTTTAAGTGGGTGTTCGCTGATAAAAGGTAATTTTATGGACATACTCAGCTATTTATAAAATATTCTTTATATATGATACGTTCGGGGGTTAATCTGATTTTCGGTTATCTCATATGGTAAAGCATCTCCTCACAAGAAATGTACATTACTGATTTAGGAAATTATTCACCAGATTAGAAAAGTGAATATTATTTTTCTTCTTAGACCAAAACATCTCTTTACATAATCTTCATCTGCTTAGTATATGTCTACACCGTATCAGTATTGTAATCGTCGTATTAATATATATGTATGAGAAATATTTGGCATCAATTCTTTGTCGTACAGGGCGGAAATAAACGGTGGTAAGGGGGACTTCAATTCGTAAAGTTTGTAAAGGATTAATTTTGATTTATTGTCTGGGTTCAAACGATGATATATTATGACGATCTAAACTAATTTCTCGGTATTGATTCTGCTAATAAACACAATTAAAGGTTAATGAAAGCTTTTTATTTTTCAGATGTAAACATCAAGGACTTAGCCCACCTATTCCGAGAGGGGCGGCGGACTTTGATCCTGGATCCAAATTTCATATTCCATCCAACACTCCCTACATCAGGTAAAATAAAAGCAGAATTATAAAAGAGTTTATGTTTTAGATGTAGCCGTTGTACGTTTATATGATAATGCTATATATTCAATTCAATTTATTTATTTCAAAATATAACATTTCGCATATATTTTTGTTACAGTGAAGTAGATAATACACATAAACAAATTAAAATCGAGTATTTTCGTCCATCTAGCGCAAGAGCTAGAATGATAATAAAACAAACTAGAAACAATACATTGTTCTAACATATTTCTAGAAGCACGTAACCTTGTTTTAAAACTATAAATACTTTTGCGAACCAGCACCCGAAATAAATCAATATTATTATTGACATAAATTGCAGACATACGCTCCACCCCCCTTAGAATACCAAATATTTTCTGTATATATTATTAAAGGCCACTACAACACTTTTATATGAATACCGTTTATACGTCGACCACAAAAGACGGCTACAGGCACTGCAAAGGAATTATCTAAATATGTAATTTAACACACCTCATTATATCATTATCATACTCATAATTGCCTCAAAATATTTGTTACTTGTCGCGAAAGTCAAAGGGACATTCATTAAGGTTCAGAACAGCTCCTCCCCCACCATTTACCAGTTAATATGCTAAAGACTCGAGTGTGGTTGATTTTGTACTAACTCATAACTGCTCCTCCCCCCCCCCTCTCTCTCTCTGTGCGTGTGGGCGTGTGTGTGTCGAAACTGCAGTACGCCGTTTATATCATATTCTCCGCTGATCACCGTTATTTGTCGACCGCAATTAAAGACTAATATTGATAGAAATAAGCCGAAGCCTAAGTTCACATTAATGCTATATAATTATGATTAATATTGGGTACTAAAGCTGATTACGACGTCACAACGTGTATATTATATCAAAGCATTATGACGCCATAATAGTTTGTATCAAGTCCCGGGTTCAAGGACAGTCAGTTCACCATTTAATGGCTTCATTGTATCAAAAGCTTCCTTCATATCTCCCTCTGTATCAATAACTGGCCGTTCGGACATTTCTTTCTACCCATTTGTACATTTATAACAATTGAAACAGATAAATTAGACACAGAATATAATATCATTACACACACGCGCGCGCACGCACGCACAAACACACACACACATATAGAGAGAGAGAGGCACACACACACACATACACCAAATAAGTCTATGTATGTTGTATTTGATACTCGTTATGATGACCGAGAGAAGGTGAAGTAGCCTGAGGTGATGTAACACTTGGAATTAAATAACAAGGTGACATCAAGGTCATCTACACACCTGGATGATGATGATACTTTGATGTGAAATAATTAAATTGACGGCTTCACTTTAATTATTTCAACGTCAATGATTCAAAATATTGGGAGAAAAAAAATACACAAAACGACTGGGATGATTGAGCGGAAGTCAGTGTGATGAAACCCAATGAGTTGGGTGACACATTAAAACAATGGAGGTCCTGGGTTCAAACCTCGCATTCCCGACGTCTGATCTTTGATGCGGTTAATGGTGAGGTCACGATGTCAAGGAATTTGGGAAGAGGTGCCGGTGCAGGGGGGGGGGGTGTTCCAAATGAGTTACTCACTAAATATATATAGGCATGATATAGTGTTATTTAAACATAAATTAATGATGATGATGATGATGATGGTGATGATGACCGTGATGATGGTGATGATCATGATGATGGTGATAATGCTAATGATAATAATATTGAGAAACATTTATTTTCTCAAAAATTCCATTTATTTGTTGTGTGATGATTTCGGAATTATAAGGGAAAGGGATGAGCTACACCCCCCCCACCCATACACATCTAGTTGTCATACTTTAAACGACGTTTTCGATGTTTGAGTAAAAGGTTAGTTTTCACTCAGTAAATATAGGTTTCAGATTATAAACAATCAGTATCGTTTTAGAGTAAATGTATAGGTTTCAGATTATAAACAATTATCATCTTAGTGTAAATGAGCTTCATCAACATGATAATGTTGGAAACGAGTTACATAAGACATAATCATGATAAGAGTTACACCTGTACTTATGGCATAGAACCATTTACACCATTAGATATTGTCCGTCTAATGTCGTATACCTGGACAAATTGTTAGCGCACTGCGTCGCAGACTTCTAGTAGCCGGGTTCAAATCCAGCCATAATGTTTCCCTGAACTACAAAATCGGTGGACGTTCGAATCATGTTGTCTAAAAACTGTAAGGAATCGTTACTCCGTATATTTGACTTTAGAATAATCATACGAGTTTTAGCAATCTACTCTAAAAACACTATTCTCTCTTCTGTCCACCTATCTGTCCGTCTGTCTGTTTATGTCTGTGTCTGTCTGTCTCTCTTTGTCTATCTGGCTGTTACTGACAAATATCACCCTTGACGTGAAGGTCAACCGAACAGTTTATAAACCGTGAGGTATTACTTCAGGCGACACACGACAATGTCACGATAACATTATTTTAAAATATTAATTCCTGGTGTCTGTTTGTTTTCCTGTTATCAGGATTTACTACGTCATCGTGCATTATGTGTTGGTGAATGCGTGAATGAGTGACTGGGCGAGTAAGTGAACGAATGTCTCAATGAGAGAGGGGAAGTCACTCATTCATTAGTCATTAGTCAGTCAGTTCAGTCAGTCAAGTCAATTAGTCAGAAATGGATCTCGATTAAAGATGTTTATAAACAAAAAACACAAAATCAGCCAAGACCACCATTTACCGTTTCATCTTCCAATAATTGTTGGGTTTTTCCATCCAGGTATTTTGTCAGTTTCGTTATCCAGTTCCAGTTTCATAAGGCGCTCTGTGAGGTTTCAGGTCATAAAGGGCCATTACATAGATGTGATATCTATAATAGTGCTGCCGCTGGGAAGAAGCTACGGTGAGTCTATAAAAAGTGTGAATTACTATTGCTGCATGTATGACACGCACGCACACGCACACAGACGCACGCACACACATACACGCACACACAACAGCCATATTATTTAACATTATTAATGGCAGTGTGAAGAGCCACATAAGGCATAATGATGAATATTCGGTTCCGTCCGTCTTCACTCGGCAATTTCCGCCATGCTTATGGCTGTATAGAGATGTGTGCTGACGTCATCAGCATGTGGGTGTGTGTTTTAGCCTAGTTTTATAAATAAATCTACTGTAACATTCGAAATATTCCCGTTACACTATTTTTGTAAACCGCAAAATTTTATGATTGCGAAGTTTTAAATTATATTGTTGCATTAGATGATCTAATACACGTATGTCGGTCAAGCGTGAAATTAAAAGTCCACGATTTTTTTGTGTTAAATCTAAAATTGTTATGTCCAGGACTATATGGGTGTTTACAGTAAGTGCGAAGGACGATAACTTACTGGCTATGTGCGTAATGTCACCATTTTCTGTGTTCGGTAACACTGAGCATGCGTGCATATTCTACTGTATAATTAATCAGCCATATAGAAACCAGCTATAAATGATCCCCGTAAACACAAACTTATTACGACGAATCGACCCGCCAAAAGTTTAATTTATTTACATCTTGCAAGATATAATAACTAGCGTGACTAATTACGGTCAGTAAAAGCGACACTTATTAAAATGATCAGAAAATGGTATGGACTACCACAGAACTGCTTCAGAAATTAGTTTCCGTGTGTTTTAGCACAATTATGTGGAGTATTACCAAACTAGACACACAAGAATCTATTCAACAAAAAATACGTATCCCATCCAAAAAGCTAGAATATATTGACGGAAGACAAGATGGTAATCCTATTGTAAATATTACTAACGTAAGATAAGAGGCATATATGCTTATTTCCGCTTTCAACTCTAAACTTTCGTAGGCTACAATCCCTAAATAGCATTTATCATAAAGTAGGTCACACATTGACCTATCCTCGGCCATATGTAAAATATTGCGCGCCATTTTGTTTAATATTTTAATGGTGCCGACATAATCATAAATAAATATGATGTTTACAGATGAGTTATTTAATCGGCTAATGTTTTGATATTTCTTCTAATTGTCAGAGATATGCTGGCCATGGGTTCATCCAAACCCTGGCCCGACGCCATGGAAGCTATAACGGGACAACGAAAGATGGACGCTAAGCCTCTTATTGAGTTCTTTCAGCCGCTCACTGATTGGCTGATAGAGCAGAATGCCGGATATGACGTGACGTGGCAGGACGAATGCCCTCCGGGGACATTCTCTTCGGGATCAGGGACTCTTTCAAGGATGACAACAGCCATGTGCCTCTTGTACATATTTATTGGGTTTTATTTTCAAATTCAGTGAACATTAAGTGATAAGATTTTATATTAATTTGATTATGTTAGAAATCTCTCTCTCTCTCTCTCTCTCTCTTGTGTGTGTGTGTGTGTGTGTAAAGCATTACGTATGACATTTTTGTATGATTTATATGTAAAAACAAAACAAAGATAATAAAGGATCCCTTGATGGTGAGTGTTTACATTTTAATTTTAAACATTCTATTTTTACTTTCTTAATAATCTTACTATTACGTCTGTTTTTCTTTATATCATGTACTTAATAAACCCTATTAATCATTCGATTTTAATCCATAATTCTACAAGAGTCACAGGTCTTTGTGCATTTCCTCTGTATTTATTCTGTATCACATTATATATATATATATATATATATACGGTGTATACACACACACACACACACACACATATATATATATATATATATAAGGGGTATATATATATATATATATATATATATATGGGGGGGGTCCAATAGCCTGGTAATAATAGCAAGTTGCTATAAACCTCGATGTTGGGGCTTGAATCTCATTTATCCCTTCAATTGTACAGTATGTTTAAGGTGAGGACATACATTACTCACTCACTGACTGACGTACTCGCTTGCCCACAGGTGTGTGTGTGTGTGCGCGCGCACATGGTGTATGTCATTTTGCCAAAATTAGAATTAGTGTCCGTTTCTATTTCAGGCCATTAGTGCACGCACATGCGAACACGCACACACACACATGCGCGCGCGCGCGCACGCGTTCATTTCTATACCAGATGCGAGACGATCTAAACCGGGCCACGTTGGCTGGTTCTCGTGGGAAAGCTCTGTAGAGACACTGTTATTGGGACGTGATGTATCTATCCATATAACTGCCCGAGGACATACGCCACCACGTCGGTGGTTAATGTCCGTAGTTCAGGCTTCGAGCACCTGTATGGCGACCAGCCTTAATTAGAGCCAGCCTCAACAGTTCCGCATGCCTGGTCAACTGTATGACAGAATAACAACGATAAACTGACGCCATCGGGGGATTGACCTTGTTATATGATGACAATAACAAATGGAAAAAGTATGGGGGAGTTCTATCTCGTGAATTAAACGCCTATGACGTCACAATGGCGATGGGAACTGGAAACTGAGGGATATAAATGTCTTAACTATTAATGAATTGGTTTCGGTGTGCTGGTGTGTTTGTGGTTGTGTGTGTGTGGGGGGTATATATATATATATATATATATATGTGTGTGTGTGTGTGTGTGTGTGTGTGTGTTGAGGGAGTAAATCAAAGGGTATTAGGTTTCAACAAGGTGCTGTTCTCACCTAGTTAGTATAGAGCGTATCAGTGGTCTGACTGATAGTGTGGTTGGGCACATTTCTATAGTACCGAAGTTCAAATCTCCGTTGGACTATATGCGAAGGATGTTTTCTGTTTCACTTTGTGTCGTCACATTTGGAGGTGGCGCGGCCCATTTAACCTACCACGTACAGAAATGTGGCCGTAAAACAGACACAGCATCTGTATCTAGACTACATATCTAGAGTATTACTTGATTTGGGAAATAATACGATTAGTTCTTAGATTAGCTTGGACGATTTGGAATCGCGCGGTGCGTAATGTACGTATAGGTGTATGTGTCTGTGCTCCTGTATAGATGTTATTGTGTTTGTGTTCGTGCGTGACTTTTGAATGTAGGTCAAGTGTACTGCGCTTATTTAAGGAGGAATCAGCCAGGTTCTATGAATAATAATTGACCTCATCAGAACATAAATGACCTAATACTGACTCACCTGACTCACATAACTTCAGAACCTGGATCATTTACCAATCGATATCTGACTTGCACGAATCAATAAGTTGTGGGTCGGAATCTGAAACATCCCTCTGATTGATTTTTCCCTAATAATCACCATTCGACCCATATGTCCCAGGTGTGATGAATGTTGATGTTAAATAAAATGTTTACTGACTCGCTGACTCACTGACTGACTGATTGACTCAATGATTCTATGACTGACTGACTGACTGACTGGGTCACACTTTTAAAATAGCACCTTTAAAGTATGCACCCTAGTTATATAATAATATATATTACAAGCTGTCAACGCGCACACACACACACACATATATACTTATATATCTAAACTTTTGTACCCATCTTTAGCATTTGACACTTATAGCCAAATAAACGACAAGCGAAACTTTGTCAGTCATTTATTTCCATCGCGGCGATGACGTCACGAATCTCGCGAGAATAACCAGTGAGGAAATATTCGTGCATCAATATTAGTCTACGGTGGCGCACCCTGGTTAATCTTTTCAAAGGTAACAGTGGTGGTCGAGTGGTGTGGCACACCTTAATGGTGATGATGAATGGTTAATTGTTTTCATTAAAATGTGTCGGATTATTTATCTTCAAAATTCTAAATCTATTAAAAACATTGGGAATATAAAATTTAAAACTTCCTTGGTCTTAGGTTGATGACCGCATTAACAACTGCCATTCTGGCCTTATTATTATTATTATTATTATTATTATTATTACTATTACTGTTATTATTATTGTTGTTGTTGATGCTGTTGTGAAATTTTATAACTGAAACACACGCCACATTTTCAAAACGAGTCCATACATAATTTATACCGATTGAACTAACGTTATACGAGCTTCTGGCGAACGGTAGTGACGTCACCGTTATGGCACTGAAATCCTGTTCCTGTTTCTAATATTTACCACTGAACTATAATTATATGAGTCGCCAACAAAAAGTAACGCCTAAGGGGTGCGCGGATTGATACAGGATATGCTAATAATAGAAAGTATAAAGCTCGCAACTGACGACGAACAAAAAACAAACATCCGCCTGAAAGCAGTCCAAAACACCTCTGGTTACCATGGTAACAAATAATTTATTACGCACTACCTATACACACGGTTAAGCGAACACTTGCATTGACATCGCCTTCAGTTCGGCACGTGTTCCTACGTCATCGCCGTCGTCTTCGTCGTTGTCGCCACCTAGCGATGAAGTCTGTTTCCGGTTGACCTTCTTTTCCTTCATTCGCCTATTCTGGAACCAGATCTTCACCTGACGTTCCGTTAGACTGAGACGCTGTGAGAGCTCCCAACGTTTAGACTTTGAGATATAAGTGGTGGCAACATACTCCTGAGAAGATATAATAATAATAATAATAATAATAATAAGACTATTTAGAGTAAATAAGTAAATAAAACGGAAATATTATTTAGCCTCGTCATATGTCACAGCTCTAACGTATGTCCTAGAGGCGATTCCTTGGTGAAACATCCCCTAAACGCAGATATCGCTAAGATTCGAAGTACAGCCTGAAAGTTTACGACGCAGCACTCTATCCATTATACCATTGGAGAACAGTAAACATTATAATAATACACGAACAGACATCGGGATAGTGATACACAAACGGACATCGGGATAGTAATACACAAAGGGACATCGGGATAGTAATACACAAACAGACATCGGGATAATAATACACAAAGGGACATCCGGATAGTAATACACAAACAGACATCGGGATAATAATACACAAAGGGACATCGGGATAGTAATACACAAACAGACATCGGAATAGTAATACACGAACAGACATCGGGATAGTAATACACAAACGGACATCGGGATAGTAATACACAAACAGACATCGGAATAGTAATACACGAACAGACATCGGGATAGTAATACACAAACGGACATCGGGATAGTAATACACAAACGGACATCGGGATAGTAATACACAAACGGACATCGGGATAGTAATGCACAAACGGACATCGGGATAGTAATGCACAAACAGACATCGGGATAGTAATACACAAACGGACATCGGGATAGTAATACACGAACATACATCGGGATAGTAATACACGAACAGGCATCGGGATAGTA
>JAODUP010000399.1:397500-545000 GCA_025642065.1 Paralvinella palmiformis
GTCAAGGACGGCATCAAGTGACTTCGCTCCACTGAAGTTTCGTACCTTTAATAGTTTCGTCCCGGTTTCGGCTACTATTGATCCGGAAACTGGCCCTTCTCCGTCTTGTTGACTTCGTACAAATATAAGACTTTCTTTTTAGATTACCTTTGACTTAATTTTGATAAATAAATATTCAATAACTAAATTAATTTATATCTGGAGGTGAATGAAAGTGACGTACATAGTGCAAGTACCAGCAGGTTGGCATTATAGTGGATTTGTTTTTGGTAATTTCTAAAATAACTAACAATAAACTTAAAATCGGAAATGCAAATCTAAACGAAAGTTAATGATATAAAAATTACAACAACAATGACATAAGAGGGAAGGATCTGAAAAATGCATATTTTGTATTGAAATTAGTTTTTTTTATCTATCACCTACCATGGTGGGTAAATTATTAAGAGCTTCTAACGTTTGGAGGTATCAATTTTGTAAACCAAAGAACTGTATAAATTGCGTGAAAGGCCTTAATAATAATAATAATAATAATAATATATTTAATATAGCATCCTTACAATCAAGAGCCATACAAAGTCGCAGTAGAGTGATATTATGTAATTATATCCAGTGTACTTCTGGATATTTAAAGAAATTTAAATACGTTTTATGTGTCAGCTAAATGTACACATAATAAACTTACAATCAACCCAAATTACATGCTATATCTAACGATTTTCATCAAGTTATAATCACGTAGTAACAGATCTATAGAGTTCAACCAAATTACACATGAACGCCTCCGTAACCTAATTGATAGCGTTCTTGGCCATAGTTCAAAGTCCTGGCCGGGTTATACCTGAAGGATGTTTCATCTTTCACTTCGCCTCACAACCTTCGGAGGTATCTAACATGCGCTGTGAAAGAAACTTAAAACGGCAACATGTACATTTTTCGACAAAAGACATACTCTACTGCTGTATAGTACATCACTGGCTACATCACTAGCTACGAAAGTTGGGGTTTTCCCAGAAGTTGTTTCGTCCCTCACGATATCGACCGACTGTCTTAACTTCTCCTTTCCTTCTCTAGTATTTCGCCTTTTCATCTATCGAATGTCTTTTCATCGTTTCGTTTTTGGTCCTTTTATCTATGTATTGTGAAATGTTTGTTCATTTGTCTTCCTATCTGTCTATTGGCGTCCTTCTGCCTGTCTGTAGTCTCGTATTTTTGTCATTAGTCCTTCCGACTGACCGGGGTTGTCCTTCTGTCCGACTATCGTTGTTTTCCTGTCTGACGATCATTGTCCTTCTGTCTGATCATGATTGTCATTCTCTCTAATCATGATTGTCATTCGTTGTCCTTGTGTCTTACGATTGTCCTTCTGTTCCGTCATCGTTGTCCTTCCGTCTGTCCATCGTTGTCCACCTGTCTGACCATGGTTATCTATTTATCTGACAATCAGTGTCATCTTCTCTAGCCATCATTATCGTTATGTTTGTCTATAATTGATTGCTAAGTTATACCCCCCCCCCCAGCTTACTTATATTTTGTCCTTCTATAATTTGTCCTTTTATAATTTGTACTTCTGTAATTTGTCCTTCTGTTATTTGTCCTTCTGTTGTTTATCCTAGTGTTGTTTGTCCTTCTATTATTTGTCCTTCTGTAGTTTGTCCTTCTGTTGTTTGTCCTTCTGTAATTTGTCCTTCTGTTGTTTGTACATCTGTAATGTTGTCCTTATGTAATTTGTCCTTCTATTGATGTGTCCTTCTGTAATTTGTCCTTTCTTTTTGATTATGTCTCTTTTTTATTTTTTTTCCCTCTTTTCTTTTTTCTTTTTCTTCCCCTTTTTCTCATTTGTCCATTCTCTGTTCCAATACTTTAATTCACACTGATAAAACACACACACTCACACACACACACACACATACATGCACACACACATAGAGAGAGAGGGGGGGAAGAGGGAGGGCGAGTCCTAAATTAATCGGTAAACATTCACTAGGTGGCACTACTATGCAAGTTGGGAGCCTAAAGTGTGGTTAGTCGTCCTCAAGCTGGGAAGTATAGGAAGTTAGGTTATTATTTTGGTGTTTCTGTGAAGAAGTTGTACCATACATATGACTGAAGAACTCACCGACACATCCTTTGAATTGGTGGGATAAAATATAATAATAATGGGATTAAATAAGTAATTGATCAAGTTAGAAATAAAGATGATCTAACATTCATTCTGTGTTTGAATTTATCGTTGTTTTCGCATGTGAATATTTTTAGTTATATTTATTACGGTGGAGTCAAAAGATAATTTTTCTTTTATTTATGAACCTCGCGAAACGTGAAGTCCATAGTAAATCATTTGTCAGGTCTAATATCACGGCTTTAAAATATACATTAGATCAAATATTTACTTCTTGGTCGTGCAATTTCCGTTTCTTTGGAATGTAAATGTATATGTTGCTGTTTCACGGCCACTTGGTGCAAAAAGTAGGCTAAATGGGACGATTGACCCCAGAGGTAATGAGGCGAAGTGAAAGATGAAATACCCTTCTGACATAGCCCGACCGGGGTTTGAACCCAGGTACTATAGATCTGTGGCCAACGGCGCTACCAGTTAGGCTATGAAGGCTTCCTTTATATATATATATATATATATATATATATATATATATATATATAATTGGGTCTTTATTTTCTGTTCCTTTTCCTATGACATTTATTTATAGGAGATATAGGGAGACCGTTCATTTTATATACGGATCAGAATTAGAACACAAGCAGTCCAGCCGAGATCCAGAATGATCGACCATGGATCCGAGCTGACCGTGTGAACCAAACAGAAAGTTAGCTTACCGCCGGAGGTATGTACCAGACGTCAGGATGTTCATTTCGAGCGCAACAAATCAGGAAGATACCGATAAATTTAGAATTACCTTAGGGCACCTGCTTCAGGCTTGTTGCCATTATGATGGTAACAGCCCAATAGTGGGCAGGTAATAATTACATGTTAGGATGCTTGTGATGAGCAGATAGAACAGGTAGAACAGATAGATCAAAGGATTGTCAATAAGAAGACATCGAAAGTGCAAAATGACAGGTAATTGGATATCGTTCTTAATAATTACTCTCTTAATTGTTTAACTGGCCATAGGCTCGCGTGGGCGAGCTCGTGTGTGTGTGTGGGGGGGTCGATCCTCCCGCCCCCTCTCTCTCTCTCAGAGTGTGTGCGTGCGTGTGTGTTCACTTTATACACCAGTGATAAAAATGGAAAACCGTGACTTTATTTGTGTCGAAGCAAATCTAACACAAATCGCACTGAACGTAAGAGAAAATCTCAAACAAACAAACCGATCGATATCTCCCCCCCACGAGAGAGAGAGAGAGAGAGAGAGAGAGAGAGAGAGAGAGATTGTTCCATGTTATTCCTATTATGTTTTTGTCTTCTTCCAGACACAGTAATATTATAACATTGACATTTAGTTAACTGTAAAATTTGTCATAAATCATTTGTCATAAATAACAATACAATAAGATATGATTGGTGATTAATTAGATAGACTGAACAATTACTTTTCCTATAACAGTAATCTTTGAAGTATAAGTGAATATGTATGATATAACCACATACAAATATTGCTGTTTAAACTTTACATTTTGTCATGCGGATCATTTTTGTTGACATAGTATAAATAAACACAGCTCTTGATATGCAAATCATTACTATGGCTTAGGCTATATAGCGCAATTTCTATTCCTGTCGTTTAATGATAGATGGGGAAAGACCAAAGCCTAGAATCTACGGGTATTTTCCACTTGCATTAGCACTCCTTCTGCGGCATGTACTCGACTGTACTTGCTGAAAGAAGCGATGACTGCTCCACCAAGCGACTAAACGGGGAACTGACTATCTGATGCTGAACTTTTTAACAACAGCAGCCTTTTTGTTTAAAACAATAACACTGATACAAAACGATCCATGACTGATTGAAACCTACCAAAGATTAGCCATGAGGCTACTATGAGCAGCCATCCTGGCGTAACTGTCTTCCATATATACATAATCTTCACTCATCTAAAACGTTCACAGAATCCGACACGGAATTATGTTGGAAAATGATTTTAGGTGTTCGATCAAAAAATAAACTGACAATAAACTAATTATAGGTAGCCTAGTTGGCCACAGATCTCAACCATCTGAATTCAAATCTTGGCGTGCACATGTCAGAAGGCTGTTTCATCTTTCGCGTTTTAGCCTACCTTGTGGGATAGAAGTGACGGTAAAAATGAGACATTTTCATTTCCCCAAAAAATTCTCATAATTAAATTAACGTCAGAAATATTGAATATTAATATTTTTTTACCTATGCCTAATAATAGATGATGATCATTCCTTGTTTATTGACCATCGACTGATATAATGCATAATAGATAATAGCTAGCAATATATATATATATATATATATACGCCTTGGAATGTATATATTCGAGGATAGATTGATTTATGGATGTACACATATAGGAAAGTTTAGGTTTCTTTGAATGCTGAGATCTGAGTACTCCTGAGACATTGCCATAATATATACATATATATATATTGTGTGTGTATTGAGTTTCACAAATATCACATAACATTCATCTGCAGCTGGAAGTGAAGTTTTTACTACTTATCTTTCATTGGGTGAGTATTATTCTGTGATATATTGAAATTGACGGCTGCTGTGATGAGTCCATTTATAAACAGCCAACCACCCAAGTGCGATGAGAGAGCCACTCATTAGACAACGTGGCTTACATGTCGTTACAGAAGAGGGGGAATCACAACTGGCAGAAAGTTAATTAAGCGTACTAAATTATTGAAATTAACTTTTGCCAGGCACAAGCTAACTACTTATCATTGTAGATTTGGTGTAAATACCAGGAAGCTTATATCTCAGATTAACAGTAAGTCCCCGAAAGGTTGATTTAATTTCAATTTTGAACGCGTCGCCGTCTAAATTGATCGTCTATTACGAGCCCTCGTCGTAACTCTGCAAAGGATTTCGTCATCAATTAATACTGATTTTCATAACAGGCATGCTCTAGATTATTCACGTGATGATCAGAAGGTTGGGATCCTTATATGAATATATTTTCCAAATGGTTATTCTTTGAGGAGTAAAGGTATATCTGTAACTGATTATGTTCTAACGCAATGTATTAATGTATTAGCACTCATTGAAATGCGGCTTGGAACTGCTACTGGTAAGTTTACCTTAATTGAATTGGTTCCAACGGGTCTTGAGTTTAGTCATATTCCTCATAAAAGTGGCAGGCGAGGTGATGGTATTGGCATACTGTACAAATCTAGATTGGTTGTTAGGTGAGTCATAGACAAGTAAGACATTTGACATACGCGTTTTGAAGAAATAAATAGTACTGTACGTAAAAAAAATATAGGGAAGTTCAAAGTGAATATTGTCTGTACTATACCACTCCCTCCTTCTAAGAAAAATGGCTTAAGAAAGTCATTAGTGTTAAATTAATAGTCTAAATACTTAGATAAGCTTGCCATTATCCAATATTATGCTATAAGAACTGATGATTTAAATATCCACGTGGATAATAAGTCTGATGTTGAAGCTCGTAGGTTATGCAGTATATTGGATTCCCATGGCGTCAATAGTACGACTCACAAAGGAGGCCGCATGCTAGATTTAGTTATTTTAAAAGATCTGAACTCTATCGTTATAGTAGTTCCTTCTCTATGTCACCATAACAACAAAGGTACATCCTCAACGATCATCATGCTGAACAGTTCGTTATTACTGAGGACAAGCACGATTATATAGGAAGAAAAATCACACATAGAAAGTATCCTGGCATAAATATCCTCGAATTAATGGAGGATTTGATGTCATCTTAAATGCTGAGTGAAAGTGTACAGTGACATTGGTGAGGCTCTTCATGAAGGATCAACGGCTGCATTAATTATGCTTGATTTGTCCGGTAGCTTTTGATGTAATCAATCGCTTGACACTATAGTGAAGCGCTTAGGGCGTTTTTTTCCCTTTGCCACCAAGGAAAAGGCCACAACCTGGGTAAAGTCGTACCTCGCCGACAGAACTAGAGGCGTTTCAATCGCGAAAAGAAATCGCCAGATGTACATCTTCATTTTGGTGTGTCATAGGGATCTGTTTTGTCTTGCATATATAAGTAAATGGGTGAACAGCAACTTGCTGAAGTTGAACAAGGATAAAACGTAAGTTATTAGTTTCTCATTCATGATGATGATAATTATGATTGATGTCAAAGATGAAACAACCTTCAGATATGCCCACGCCGAGATTCGAACACGGGTGGTAATGATTTGTGGTCCAACACGCTACCGCTAGACCACACTGAGGTGCCCCTCATTCGAGCAGCATAATAAGAAAACTGAGTACCTTCGTATTATGGTAGCATCCAGTTATAAAAATGTATTCATGTCAGTGAGAAATCTTGAGCTTATATTGAATAATAATATAGGATTGGAAAACAAGCGAATTCTGCATGAAACTTCTATGATTATCAAATAAGAAACATGGGACTTATTCGTAAGTACATAAACGATGAGACACGAAAGAGTTTAGTCCAAGCCCTCATAATTTCCCAACCGAACCATGGCAATGCATTGTTACTATAATATCTTTCTCTCTCTGGCACACCGCCTACGGGGAGTGTAGAATTATGCTGCAGGGCTGGTGACATGTACTCACCAACGGAAACGTATAACACCCGTGTGAGTCTTGTTCATTTTCGACGGTGCCAAGAAGTCATACAGCAATGTATGTGAATGAAACCTTTTCGAGCACCCGACCTAAGCCCGTGGAATAAGCTGCCTAAGCATGGGAAATTTGCAGCAAGCAAAGAAATGATTTAAAACGCACTTATTTAAATTATCCTATTTATAATATCAATCAAAATGGGGCGTGTTTATGCATGAAATAGGTATGTTTGAGCCACAACATGTTTTAGTTCTAATTTCCATCTAATGCGCGTAGGCGTCACTCAAGATAATTCTGGCGTCATATAAAAGGATTATATTTTGAGATTTACAAGTTCATTGATTTTCTTAAATAATACGATGTTGTAGTTATTATCATGTTATCAAATACGTAAGATACGAACCGGAAAAGTTGTATCATGGCACCCTTCCATCATCGTTAAGGCATCCAGATTGTTGCTATGAGCGATCCACGTCGTTGGACACACACACACATATATATATATGTGTGTGTGTGTTTCGTTGTATTTTGAAGTTAGCAGGAATGAATTGACATAACAAAGAATTATAAACCGTTTCGGTGTAATTATCTTTCAATGTGTAGTCATTTTTACTGTATTCTAAAACGTTTATTTTCTTGTATACAGAACATAACGTTCAGAACAAAGATGACGTTGGCTCAAAGTTACGTGAAGATGAGGAATCCGGAAGTGACGCCATCATCGATATCTCGGGTAGAGCACGGAGTTTGATGGCCACCATGGCAGCCATTGATCCGAAACCCTCGTTGATGGCGTCACCAAAGAAGGACACCGCTGATTACGTCATGAAGCGCACCACTCTGGTCCGAACTATGATAGCTCGCCAGAACCGAGTGACGTCACATCTACGTAACACGCTTTCGGATATCGAAGAAACGGAACGGGAGTTGGAACGTTTTCTAAAGAATGAAAGAGAAAGAGGGATGAGGTCAAAGTACAAAGTTCTTGAGAGTCCCGAGGACTTTGTTTGCCAATATGAGAAATACTCGATGGAGGACTTTCTGTGATGGAATTATACACGTTTTATGGCGTTGAGCATCTATTTGCGGAAGCTATAGTTCGTACATTGATGTCGAACATATAATAAATAATAAAGCGTAAGGATACACTTTGTCAATTTAGGTTCTGCAGTAAAATGGTCGTATATATATATATATATATATATATATATATATATGTATATATATATATTTCAATGAATTTATTCAGTGTATTACTGTAGGTGATACTATTTGTCAGCTTCGGCTGGTTGTTACCATCCATTTCCGGCGCTGAATTGGGAAAATATAAAAGTAACCCTTAATTTTACCTTGAAGTGTGCTGTTTGTCGCTGGGTAGAATGAACAAAAATTTGGAAAAATAAAACCAAAATGCAGAAACGAAATTTGATTGTGTATTGCATATCTCTTATTTCTTAGGTGTGTGTGTGTGTGTGTGTGTGTGTGTGTGTGTGTGTGTGTGTGTGTGTGTGTGTGTGTGTGTGTGTGGTGCGTGCGTGCGCGCGCGCGTGTTCTTCATTCATAAACAAATGACAACATCGGTCATCTTTTAAATTAATTTCACTGCCGAGTAAATTCATTAATTTAAAAGTAAAAAGCCAGCAAATAGTTGATAAATGCTCCCCAAAACTGAACTACATTTGGCGAACTACGTACAACGGATCAAGTAGCCGGAGAATCCCGACACGTCGAGTTCAGTCGCTCTAAGAAAAGATCCATCAACCAGGTGGGCAGATCATAATATACTCGATCCAGATCGGAGTTCTCTCTGACGTAAACCAGGTCATCGGGATCCACAAGATCCGATCCAGACCAGATAGTCAATGCGTGCGCCCGGGACGAAGACAACAGCTCCTTCAGATTGTCCCACGACCTTTTGACCAATTTAGCTCGAACAGGAAAGGTAACAGGCTGTTGAAGAGGAGCGACGAATGCCAGCATCTCGTCTACCATGTCTCGAGTATAACCTTCTGGGCCATCAGCAGTCGTCCAGCCAACGGATAGCGTCGCTTCGGGGAAGAACTGTAGTACGGTCTCCCGGAAGATGGTGGCATTCAGTGGTGTACTGTCCTCGGCATTGGGTCCGCTAAATATATCGGCATTCAGCCATATCGGCTGTTGGTATCGGCTCAAGCTGGCCGAAACAATCCGCAAGGAGGGGTCCAGGACTTCGACGGATTTGAAATCCAGCTTGATGCCTCGACTCGTGTTTAAAGTGATCTCTAGCCACCTTTCTAGTGTTATGTCGCTGTAGATGTTAGGTGGATGAGCCATGATCGGGGTGTCCGTCTGGTTGACCGTACCTTGTCCTTCCAAAAGCACGTCGGCTTCAAGCATCATAGCGTCACCTAGATTGTTAAATAAAAGACGTTATGACATAAAAGGTGAAACGTTGATTTCTTGTCTGCGGGTTCAATGCTGGATCAACTGATATTACACATCTAGGGCTTCCCCTTTATGATAAGATATAAGAATATTAATATATTATAGAATATTAATATATATATATATATATATATATATATATGTGCGTGCGTGCGTGCGTGCGTGCTGCGTGTTCCCACCAAGCGACATCAATATTTACCGATCACCAAATTGTTTTATCACACGTATACTATAGCGATAAGGATCAGTGGTTTTGACACTCACTCATCAATGCCGATTTCAGTTCTTGTTCACTGTTCACGGCATGAGCCCACGTAACCAACAGACCATCTCTGGTTCCATTCAGGTCGAAGTGGTTCAATGGACTACCGGCCGTTATACAGAGGCGGCGGAACTCTTCGAGCCTCGGCCCGGGCAGATCGTAATAAACGTATCGTTTGTCTATGTCATTGCGAACGTAAAGAATATCATAAGGTGTGGCACCTTCCCAATCCAGAGAACCGTTTGGGGCCCAAACAGTTAATGAGAAACGATCAACGTCATTCTCCAGCAGCCACTTAAACTGTAGCCACGAACCCTGAAAACAGTAATAATCGATTCATCTAAAAGCTATTGTTTACGCTGCATCCTCGATAGATCAGTTTCATTTCAATTTTTGTTCTATATTAATTTATGACGTTAATTCATCTGTGAGTCTCAAACGTGGCTTACGACTAGAAAAAAAAACGATTTCAAGCTTTCCTTTCCTACGCTACTCACAACGCATTAGATAACATTTGAGCTCAAAAACCGCATTTGTTCAAATGGATTAACAGTATTTATAACGGACTTCCGGTAGTGGTTTCATTAAATCTATCAACTGAGATTTTACTTCCTTTAAACCATAACTTATTTCATATTCCAAACAGGTGTAGGAAGACGAGCTAGGGTGGATTATTAGACACTAATCAGACAGACTAGACAAGATATTTACATAACCTATAACTCGGTGATCAATCGAAAGAATTAATCATGTCTAGCAGAATTCTAACTATCCTCAGCATATCACCATGCAAATCAAATCCTGTAATAAAAATAACACCTACAGTAATAACACTTCTATGACGTGTATTTGCAGCAGGTATGGTCAAACACTATCATACAAAATACTATAAACAGTAATGAAAGTGTATTATGACCCTGTATAATTAATAGAAAGGAATTCCTTTAACCGTTATTCCCCATAAGTGATGACGCGTCGATGTTGTGTAAAGGAATATGTCCCCAAAATAAGGCCAATAATTAGCGGTGATGTTAAGATGACTGATGTTTTACGGCCACTTTTGTGCACATGCTCCGAATGTAATGAAGCGAAGTCAAAGATGAAACACCCTTCAGATATGCCCACGCCGAGATTCGAACTCGGGTGGTAGTAATCGCCGTGATGTTGAGGCATTAGAACTAATAATCAAAATGCACTTTATATTTTGGCTACGTCTACGTTGATCATTCTTCCTCTTCCCCCAAAACACTAACCTTCAGAAGAGCTGCTCTAACTGGGAAGTTACAGGGTTGTGTCAGATTGTGGACAATGGTCCACATTTCTTCCATCATCGGCATCGTAAACAAATCGTCACAACACCCGGTCGTCCACCCTAGACTGAGGGTAATGTTCGGGATATATTTCTCAACTAGTTCTATAAACCTGTCAAATGTATTCAAATAATAAATATTCCTTAGCTATGAGATAGATATTTTATATAATATTTTATCTATCTTTCTACCTAACTGTCTATCTTTCTGTTAATGTATTAAACAGTCTCACTTCCATATACAAAGATATTCTGATAGCGGTGGGGGGTGTAAGAGATTATATAAACACATTAAGTCATACTATTTTGCTAACAGATCAATATACAGGAAGTCATCTGGTTACGACAACTTCCCGTTACGAACTAAACCCCAAAAGCGTTTAAAGGTTGTTGTTTCGAGTTACCAACAACGGTTCGTAATTACAAATCAGAGGACTAGATTGTGGCGTGCGCGGAAGAATACATGGTCAAGTGTCGCCTAATCCAGGATGATGACCATTAACCTAAAAGAAAACTAGACCGAACACGGCCACCGATTTGATGGCAAACAGGTCCCAACTTCCGGTCCAGGAAATAGGAACGCAGACTGGAAAAATCAGGTTTATAAACGTGGTTAATTATTGTTGTATCGCTGGTTGCATAAGCCGTGTGCATGGAAGTAATACAAACGGGATGTCTTTCATCGGTAAGTATAAGGAACACATTTAAAATAGCTGCTAAAGCGGGGTTTTTTGGTGTGAAATTAAGCTTAACTGTTATTATATTTAGCCTGTAAGACAACCCCGGCCTATTGGCGTTTGATACCAATTAAACTAGATCTACGGACTTGAATAAAACGACATTTACATATTTCATGGCATATAATAGGAGAGGAATAATACAGATTGTCTGCACACACAAAATTATAATGCACACATCGCAATAAATGTACGTATTCATAGGTTCAAACCTCGAAGCGCAGCCGCTTAAACGTTGCTGTTTCACCAAACCGGAAGTCGGCGTTGTTTGGTCATGGCGGCCCATTCAAACACCACTGACTGCTCGGTCTAGTT
This sequence comes from Paralvinella palmiformis, assembly GCA_025642065.1. NCBI lineage: Eukaryota > Metazoa > Annelida > Polychaeta > Terebellida > Alvinellidae > Paralvinella > Paralvinella palmiformis. Next base: position 409,273 of record JAODUP010000399.1, read on the forward strand.
TTCTTTTAGCTCAATGATGATGACTCTCCCGGTTCCCGCTAAACGCCATCTTGGATTGCCCGCCTTTCAGGATTGCTTGTTTTTTTGGTGTATATAGTTTATCCTGTCATTATGTCTCCCAAGCGTACAGCCGATGTCAGTGATAACAGTGTATTTTATTATTAGGGCGGTTTTTCTTACATAACTAACAAATAGAACAGTGTCCTAGCGTATACACATGATTTAAGGATCAGGGGCCAAAGTGTGATTCGATTAACACACATATTCGGCTTACGAACGTACGTAAAGACGGATCTCGTTCGTAAGATAAGTACATAATAATGGATCCGCGTAATTTAAAATAACATCGAACCTGTAGTATTTTACTTATATTATTTGATCTACATTATAAACTAGCCCATAAATCGATTATATATATATATATATATATATATATATACGAGGCTAGAAATTTGTTACTATGTTAAACATCTACTAGCAAATAGGATTTCAAGTAGCAAAATAAATCGCCTCTATGGCCTCATTGGTAGAGTGTGAGTCTATTTACCCGTGGTTATGGTCAGGTTCTGAGGGAGGTCGCAAGTTCGAATCCCGGCCGTGGCAATAACGTAGGAGTTTTTCATCCAACCAAGTAACTGGCAAGGTTTTCTCTGCCGAATATGCGATCTATTGTAAATTCTACGTTTATTTAGAATTAGATCCCGTGGTGACGCTGTAAATTACGGACCATGTACATCTACTACATTTGAGGCTGCCACCCACGTAAAATAACTACCATTTCGGCTATTTTTTTTAAAATCATCTTATAGTAATATTCGGAGTTATGATTTCCATGAATTAAAATGCGAGAGTTCTTCTCAGTGTTATTTGTGTTTAACTCTTACTAACAATCATGTATGAGTAATTATATAAGCAATGCTAGTCGACTTAAAGTAGGGTTTTAGTGTGGTCTTTTTAACATGTTTCCCCGTGATATAAAAAAACTGCTAATTTGTATAATAATTTAAGAACCATATAAATAAAGATGGTGACGATTGGTGTTTTACGGCCACTTTTGTACGCATGGTAGGCTAAATAGGCCGGCCGACCTCCAAAGGTAATGAAGCGAAGTCAAAGATGAAACAACCTTCGGATATGCCCACGCCGGGATTCGAACACGGGTGGTAGTGATCTGTGGTCCAACACGCTACCGCTAGACCACGGAGGCGCCCATATAAGTAAAGAGGAAACCATTATGTAAATATAAAAAAATAAACATTACATCAGAAGTGAATCAGACTTACGTTTAACGTGTGATATAATATATAAATGATAAATATGTAACACTAATAAACAATGCTAGTGTAGTAGATATGTACCGCCGATATCCCAGTTAGATTTAAATATATCATAATAAAACACTACAACAGACTAAACGTCTAAATATATAACAAAACACTACAACAGACTAAACGTCTAAATATACAATAAAACACTACAACAGACTAAACGTCTAAATATATAATAAAACACTACAACAGACTAAACGTCTAAATATATAATAAAACACCACAACAGACTAAACGTCTAAATATATAATAAAACACCAACAGACTAAACGTCTAAATATATAATAAAACACCACAGCAGACTAAACGTCTAAATATATAATAAAACACTACAGCAGACTAAACGTCTAAATATATAATAAAACACTACAACAGACTAAACGTCTAAATATATAATAAAACACTACAACAGACTAAACGTCTAAACATATAATCAAACACCATAACAGACTAAACGTCTAAATATTTAATAAAACACCACAACAGACTAAACGTCTAAATATATAATCAAACACCACAACAGACTAAACGTCTAAATATTTAATAAAACACCACAACAGACTAAATGTCTAAATATATAATAAAACACTACAGCAGACTAAACGTCTAAATATATAATCAAACACTACAACAGACTAAATGTCTAAATATATAATCAAACACTACAGCAGACTAAACGTCTAAATATATAATAAAACACTACAACAGACTAAAGTTCGCATGGAATCAAATACTCAGTGGTAATAAAAACCGTTTGTCTTATAGAGCAGTGGCCATTTTATTATTTTCCATTTTGATGTGAACTGAAGTTTCAGCTCTTATAAAGAATTTCTTTGTCACGCACTCATCGTTACCAACATCTTTATGTGATACAAATTGGGGCTAAACTCTATACGTGTGTATGATAGTTGTATCTGAAACAGTGAATAAGATGACACAATCATTGAACATCATCATTTTCTAAATGACATAATACACTGTGTCCTATTAGTGTGTTTTAGTTCACTTTTATTTCCACGAGGTTTCCGTCGTAATCAGTTGACGTTTTGACCCCCATCACCGCATATGTAATGGGCCCTTAAGATCCCGAAACGTGGTCGGACGTCAGACGTGGAAGTCGTGTGTTGTGAAGTAATAGAATCATACATACGCTAGTATAAACTCGAATCGTTCTGATAAGTGACGTATTTATCTATACATGCAAATACTGGGTGGTGTTTGTAAACAAGATAAAGTTTGGACTAATGCAGAACGGAACCAAACATCAGAATTTGTGGATGATACGTTGTTGTTTTGTTCGAATTTTGAACTTCTAACGAAATATTGACATCACAGAGCCACCACAAAACACCCAGTCTCACTAGCATTTGATTGTAATGTTACCGCTAATTTCGACACTTGTAATATATATATATATATATATATATATATACGATGTGTTTAAAGTATAGCTACCTTTGTAATCTTACCTGTAGGGATCTATTGGCTGATTATCAGATCCGGGTCCCTCCAAGACATCAGCATTAATCCAGATTGGCTTGTTTATTATCTCCGACTTCGACGATAAAATCTTTAACGAAGGTTCAATGCAGTCTTCTACCTAGTTTAAAACACATCTTGAACCTAGTTTGAAACTTAAGTAGCAAACATCCACAGATTATATATATATATATATATATATATATATATATAGAGAGAGAGAGAGAGAGAGAGAGAGAGAGAGAGAGAGAGAGAGAGATTCTTACATATTAATAGTAATTATTCACCTTAAAGTCTATTTTTGGTGCCTTGTTATTGGTAGCTAGGATGTGATTGAGCCAGTTATCTAACGTATTATCACTATCATACTGTGGAGGATGGGCCATTATCGGTTCCTCCGTTTGGTTTGGGAACCCGTGCCAACGTAGAGTAACATCGCCTTCTAACATATCGCAACTGCCATCTAACGCTTGCTAAAAGTAAATTAAAATGCTTCACTCTGTATCATGATGTTTCGTGGTTAGCTTTCGTGTTACCTTTAACACACCCACACACACCGAGAGAGAAAGACACACACACACAGAGAGAGAGGGACAGACACACACACACACACAGACAGAGAGGGAGACACAGAGAGAGAGAGAGAGACACACACACACACACCGAGAGACAGAGAGGAGACACACACACACACACACAGAGAGAGAGAGAGAGAGAGAGAGGAGAGAGAGACACACACACACAGAGAGAGAGAGAGAGACACACACACACACAGAGAGAGAGAGAGAGAGAGAGAGAGAGACGAGATACAGACAGAGAGAGAGAGAGAGAGAGAGAGAGAGAGAGAGAGACAGAGAGACAGAGAGGGAGACACACACACACAGAGAGAGAGAGAGAGAAAGAGAGAGAGACAGAGAGAGACAGAGAGAGAGAGAAGAGAGAAGAGAGCAGAGAGAGAGAGAGAGAGCACACACAGCACACAGAGAGAGAGACAGAGAGAGACACACAAGAGAGACAGAGAGAGAGAGAGAGAGACAGAGAGAGAGGGCCTCAGATAAACAAACCCCATTTCGTATTGTTTTTAGGTACATACTTTGACAAAAACAATACATTTATTATCTTATTTTCATTGTCTGAAGAGAGAAGCGAGTAAAACAAACAAATGAAGACTAATTACTACAGAAAAATATTAATGAATGTAAACAATCACGACAAAAATCTTGTAAAAAGTCCCGGAGTCGTTATCTCACCTGCATTTGATCAATACTGTTAGCACCGTGATACCAGGTAACATCCAACGGATCCTGGACCCCGAAGTAATCCAGAACGCTTCCCATTGATGGAACTGTTTCTGACCGTCCATCTGCAACCGTAAACAACGTTGATCGATATATAACACGATACATACATCACTGTATGATGTATCTATACGCTATGTCTAAACACGGCGTCAAGGTCAATAAAATAGGTCACCCTACCTCCTTCCGAACCAACGATTAATTGCGATATTAGTAAAATAAATAATAAAAGTAGATGCATTTTTCAAAGATTTCGTCGACTCGATGTAACATGGAAGTGACACCAACACTCCTGGTAGTGTTTTGTTGATTGCTATTCTTTAATGTTCTAATAGATAGTAATTAGTCTGTACCGGGTACAATGTCCAGTCTTTATCAGGCAGATGTGAGTATGTGAGCATCTATAAGTCTGATGGCCTATTTAGAAGCTCAGCCGATAGTGTCAAGAATATAGTTATCGAAGTAATCTACGTTAGATTCTTGTTGCTATTGTTAATATTTTAAAATGGCGTTTGTCAGCTCGTTGTTTTGTACGTTAGAAGATGATCGTTGTTTAGGCAAAGATTTGTGACCGTATGCCGTCGTAACAGAGAAATGATTGTCGTAATCCGTTTAGATGTCAGAGCTGTATTTAGTCAAAACTGTCACGTGTTCATGTTTTCTGATTTCAATAATGATAATATTAAAATTAATAAACACGCTTAGTCATAAAATTGGAAATATATCATCAATCAATAACAGATTACCAGGATAAAAATAATAAATGGTTCAAAGAACTAGAATATATATATATATATATATATATATATATATATGTATAAATGTATACTTCAGTTCTTCTATATATATATATATATATATATATATATATGTGTGTGTGTGTGTGTGTGTGTAGTGTGGTGTGTGTGGTGTGTGTGTGTGTGTGTGTGTGTGTGTGTGTGTGTGTGTGTTTTTTAGCTGTGTATAATAAGGCACAGGCACAGAGAATTTCGAACTGTGAATTCAAGCTCTGGACGTTTCTTCAGGGGACTGAATCCAGAGTGGCGACTTTTCTTGCTGAGACATGTGTAATGTCTCACCAGTCCCTAAGCAGCCAAGCAAAAACAAAAAGCGAATCACCTTCATAGAAATAATTCATTTCATCATTTAGTACATTGAATTCTGGATTTATTGGTAGCTCGTCATCTGGATCTTCAATAATACTATATTAGTATAAGTAAGAAAATATCGGTTGTGGTTTTAATCCAGGTATATTACATGACGCTAGCTCCTTCTTTGGTGACATTCATTACGATGGCTTATTGTCACCGAGAACGCTTCAGTTAATCATGCTGTTACAGATTACAATATTACCGATTTCTTTATAATTTTTGCCACGCGACAGTCTCTAAGTGATAGGAAATATAAATTTTTCACATATCCCGCTTTGTTTAATCAATAAATTATATTAAGTTTCAGTAACGTGATTTTATGTTTTCTTTTTTTTGTCATAAAAATAAAACTGTTATTTTAATATTTATAGACAGAATATGTTTATACTTTATTGTGTTAATACTTTCTTGCGTGAAATTAATTTAATAAGCAATGTTTTACAAAGTTTTAACGTGTCCAGGGTATATAGTTTCATCGAAATATGTGTAAGAAATGTTAAATGAATCAAGATTTAAATTTGATTTGAACTGTCTAGCTTCGGCAATCGTCACACCTGGGAGATGTGGCCGAGGAGGGGGGGGGTTACCCAGGGAAACATCACCCAAACACGGGTATGAATTGGATTCGAAACTACAACATGCAGCTTTGCAATGGAACGCTCTAATCAGTGCACCATCGGCGGGCCAACTAGAGATTTGAAGGCCCGTGAATCCGTCCAATATTTTGATGCTTTTCAAAAGTTCGCTTGTCCACGTTTCAATTGAAAACATACGTTTAAATAAAATATAATCCGATTCGATCAGTTTTACGCTAAACCTTAACTGTTTTAATTCCAGGTTAATTTTATTATAGGCAGCGTTCTTTCTGGACGAGAAAACACGCCTCGATGAAATAGAGTAAGGGTATGAAAACGCTGGAACCTCACCGATTGTGAGGGGGGGGGGGGGCTTGCGTGTGTCGAGGACTCTGGAAGCTGGTTTTGTTGTTCGGGGAGAATCCCCAGGCTGTCGCTTAATCAGCACAGCCTCTATGTTGGAGTGGTTGAGGAACCTCCTCCCCCACCACTCACAGGGGAGCAGTACGGAAAGATGGAGCCGAAATACCCTGAGGGTGGTCACTGCCAGAGTGTTTTACGTCCTCGTGGGGTTTTTAACGTCCCCCTTTATTTTAAATAATTAAGTGGAGACGGCAGCGCCATTTAACGTGGTCATCCACCCACGATGTAGTGAGCCGAGAAATTAATCCCTGGAAAAGTTTCGACCTCTTACGGGGTTCGAACCTGCGACCGTTGGCACCAAGTGCCGAGTGCTTAACCGCTAGGCCACCGGAGCTCACTGGAAGCGATACCGCCGGCGGCTTAAGTTCCTGGCAGGCTTAACCAAGCCTGGCCGGTCTCAGAGGAGGCACCAGACAAAACCCAGTACGTGGTCCTCCGGGTTGAGGGATAACACCTTTATGTTCCACTGGGGGTGATACGGATAAGAACAATGAAATAGTGACTATAGTGATAAGAAAACAAAACTAAAAAGCGACATTGTGCAGCTTTATCAAAAGGTTAAATGACTTCTTCTGCTTTAAATGTAATGGTTATAACAAGACAGTCAAAATATAATGTATATCATATCGGTCGATAACGGATTAATGAGCTCCAATGTATAGTTTATATTTTTGATATTAATAGTTCTATTATTAATTTAAGGAGACGTGGATTATTAATCAAGAATCGCAGAGGAATATAAACAAACGGAGCGGAGGCTTAGCCGGAAATGACGGCCCCGGCTGTGCAAAAACAAAACAGGGTGTGCAGAAAAATGTAGTACGATTACGGGCACAGGCCGTCCGTGTTTTTAGACAGCCTATGACACGGAGATGAGCTCCCACAGAGAGGAGATAGTAAAAGTGGAAGGATGGTGTATCTATCTGTTTCTTTTTGTAGTCAGTTGTTGATTACTAATCATCACAACAGTTATCAACGTTGGTACCGTTGTATGAATGGCGTTTTGATACGTTGTCCGCGTTGTTTATTTGTCAGTATCAGAGTGATAATGCTTAATTAATTATGTCGGTCCGAGAATATACTGTATATCTGTAGAGTATGATAAACAAACTTAAAATTAGCATATTATCGGAATAGGTATTGAAAAATTGGAGCCACCAAGCTCAATAAACACAATTACAATATAATTAGTTTGGCCATGGCTCTGTAAGCGGTAATGTCCTTAATGAGCTTGTTTCATTTAGTGATTAATCTTGCCGGTATCTTTCAAGTTTCACCTTCTTTTTACACTGTATTGTATCAATCAAATGTTTATTGAACACTGTTAGTGTTGTCTTTAGGATTTTATTTGGGTACCTAATATAATTCTGCAATTATTATAATTATTGGATATTCCGCATTCGTATAAGAATTCCAAATTTAGTCAAAGCCAACAAAAACACGATTGTGAAATCTACATTGCTTAGACCCGGAACATTACGTGTATTTGTTAAATATACACTTAGATATGTTCTAATATCGCTCAGGTTGTCTAATCTAATATTATCCTTTTCTATGTTACATCTTGCACGTCTTTATTTATATTTCTACGGGATATGTTTCGATTGTTAACTAGGTATATATTATAGTACACAGACTTAACAAACGCGACAAATTTAGTTTTTTAAAAAAATTACAAAATAGTATTAATTTTATGGCCTAGGTAATAGCTACCGATGAAGCAAACGATGACGCTCAAAATTTATACAAATAAAACAATATTCACAGCATAAACCACAATATAATATGGTGAATGGGAAAATTTGAGGTGTATGTGTGACAGGGTCAATATTTAAGCATATTGCCAAATCATGCCGTGTCTTGACGGATTGAAGTTTGTATCATAACGGTTTTTATTAGTTTGTCATCATAATGGTTCAGTTGAATTTCAGGGATAATATGGTTGTTTCGCCATTATGATAGCCACGTGATTATAATTTCCTTGTCCTAGTTACAAGACTTTCCCCCACTTTTTAAATAGTTGTCAAAGGGAGCACATCAATATTAAAGTAGCTCTTGTAAAGTTTAGTCTGTCGGATTCTATTGTAATCCTTGTAAGTGTAACTATATATGTGTATCAATAAGTAATGTTTACGGTAGCAAATGTGATTATGTTAGTTAATTGTAATAACTAATATGGAATATTCTAAGCTTAAATGTCCTGCTTAGTCATTTTAACTCGTTTCAATTCTTTTCGTAATTGGTTAATAATTACTTATATACGTTTTATCTTGGAAATAGTATTAGCCAACATTGTAAGCAGTTTGTCATAGATTTGAGTTTTAGCGATTTTTATGTCAAAGCCAATATTTTGGTATTATCCCAGTTCTAAAATGCCGGTCATCATGTTCGATATAAATTATTTCACACATATTGCATGCCATTATATGGTTGTAAACTATGGGATTACCAAGATAAAATTAGCAATGGCACATCTAAGATGTTGTTTTGATATATAGACACAGGTGAAATACGTGTCCTAGATCAGATTACTTTATTTAATCGCCCAGGCTGGGTTTTCCCTCCGGGTGAGAATTTGTGTTTATATTTAGTAATTGAAATATATTAAGTTATAATTAGACGCTTGTTACTTAATTAACATGTTTGTATAGTATGTTCGTAATTGATAAATGTATAGTGAGGTTAGGAATGTTGTGTATATAGAGGTTAGGAATATCATGTATAGATTTAAGCGTATTGTTATTTTTGTCAAATCTATAATATAGATTATACTTATTATTAATAATAGTAATTCAGGAATAATAAGTTCATACAAGTTGTATATAATGAATTGGATTTTAATAGTATTTGAATATTGTGTATAATGTGATTTTAATATTTTACAGGGTGTAAATAAATATGTAAATATATACTTGCACGTTCTCAAGCTGGATTTCTTACGAATAAAACCATAAACTCAACGGAGTGTTTGTGACTAAAACCAACATTTCCACATATATATCACTGGAAAAAAATGCTCTAAGACTTACTTAATTTGACTAACTGATGATACTCCAGCAGTGAAAAAACAAACATCCCAGTAGTCATTATTACACAGAATTCACCTAATTTTATCTGTTGCTAGGTATAAAAACTCTACTACAGAGAATTATATAATTCCAATTTGACCATGTAATAAAATTTGCCTACAGCTTGCTTCAATTGGCAACAGATTAATTATGAAAAAAAAATAAAAAATTTCTCAGGAATTAAATAAAACCAGGGAATTCCCGTTTTAAGCGAAAAATGCTCATCTCTGAATCGACCCTATCTTCCAAACATACTGCTATGCATATCATGGTATTTACCATTGACATGAAAGAAAAATAGACTGCAGTCAGGCTGATTTGGTGGCAAAAAGGTCGCAACTTCCGGTTGGGGCAAAAAGGAAAGCAAACTGCTAAATTCAGGTTTATGAATATGGTGAATTCATATTGTGCCGTTCGTTGCACAAACCATGGAAGTGATACAGAAAGAAGGAAGTAGCAGAAGGAACATATTTAAAATAGATGTTAAAGCGTTTTGTTGAGGGAAATTAAGTTTAACTATTATTTATTACATGTAGCCTATTCGACAACCCCGTCTCTGGTGTTTGATCACAACTGGATGAGATCTACGAACTTGCATAAAACGAGATTTACTTATAATAGGACAGGATTAATACAGATTCTCTGCGCACACAAACGTATAATGCACATACCACAAAAAATGTCTGTTCTCATAGGTTCAAAACTCTAAGCGCAGCATTTCAGGACCACAATCTTACAATAACAATGTAAAAGTTTTCACTTTCTTGTGCTATCTTGGTATTTTAATGTTATTATATGTATTTACCAGAGTTGTTCAATTTAAATCAAGTGATTTACATCACTCTAAACAAATCAATGGTTTTGTTTTTATGGAAATTTGGATTTTATTCATGATTTGTTTTCAAATTATCTGCGATTTAATACAAAACAAATCGTGATTTTGATACATTTTAAATACATTTTTGCCAATTTAATCCTATGCTAGTCATAGTCATCTGTTAAATGATAATTAGCTATTGGCAGATTTCATACCTTAACGCCCTCTGGTGGAAGCCAATGACAATACAGCTCCATATACTATAAAGATGCTGCACAGACAAATGCCCATCAATAAAGTTGGAGATTGGAAAATGTACACCAAGAAAAAACTGAAATAGACGACAAAAGTAAACGAATTGTTTTCATTTATTTACATTCTGAATCATGATTGCAATGAACGAAGCCATCAATATTATATTATTGCAATAATGGATACAATTTATAAAGGACAATATAAAAGATTGCAATTGATGATATTTATTATGTATGAAATGTATTTGATCTACCGGTATATGAGCTCAGAATATGTTTTAATTGTCTTTTAGATGTTGAGCGCCGTACAGCAATTTTGGTGGAATAAGGCGCTATATGAAATACTAATATTATTTATTATATATGAAGAAACCTAAAGATTACATGGCTTCAATAAATGAATCAATAAATTTCAATGCACTTGATTACATGACTTTTAAAAGCTTCAGGTAAATTTCAATAGTAAAGAGCTTTAACTGAAAATGTAAATTGCTTTAATTGGAAGTCAGTTGACAAAAATAATTTATTTTGGTAGTATTGGGAATATAATATTTGAAAAAACATTTTGACATTATACTTTAATATTTTAAAGCCAAACAATTATTATCATACGTGATATAAAAATGGAAACTTAAAAAAAAATATTTTGTATTAATTCCACGTTTTGTTCAGTTTTATTTGTTTTGTCTTGGTCAGCATTTGTCCACTCTCCTGCTCTATTGGTGATTATTTGTCGGGTGAGCATTTATCCAGTAGGCCTTTGTTCTACTTTCAATAAAGACATATATAACATCGTATAGTTAGTAGGCCTTGGTGACCACATCGTATCCAATCTGAATGTGACACAATCCCCACAGTCATTTGTATAATAACCCACCCAACTGGAGATGGGCCTTCGGCAACCAAAACATTGACTGACAAATGAAGCCACATACTGCGGCCATTAGAATGTGGCAAGAAAGGAAAATCATCTTTGTCTGGCGTAATAAATTGATCTTGATTTGTATGATTAATGTGATGTATGTATTATACTACATTTGATGGAGAGCTTGAATAAATGTATCCTTTTATATATATATATATATATATATATATAAATGCATATATATATATATATATATATATCATGACTTTAATATTTTATAACTGCACCACACACAAACATTTATAGGCATTTTGAATGATATTATGGATTGTGAAAAACAATCCGCTCTAAAGAAACAAATCTTATTCGTTTCATTTTAAGAAACAAATACAGATTTTTATCAACCTTGGCATTTACATTAGTGTACAAAATAAATAAAATCACAAACACGTGCCCGTAAAATTTGGCAAGAAAGCATCCAGCTGATTGACTGCATTTTTTTAAAGTGGTTCCAATATACGAATATAGAATTGTGCATCGAATCCGGAACTGGATTGACCTCATGTCTGGTAGCCGATGTGGCTAGATAATCTACATCAGAAATTGGTTTAAGACCAGTATTTAATTAATATGCGTACATCTCATGCTTAATTATTTGTTATTGCTTTATTTCGGTATACCATCTCTGATGGAGAAAGACGGAAGCTCTCGTTAAAAGCAATTAACTGGTTGGATTTGACAACAAAAAAGCTTGGATTGCTGGAATAACAATCCTTCTCGATATAGTTCAGCAATACATTGATATCCCTGCTGAGCCATGTAGGCGTATCAATAAATGGTTCTGTAAAAGGTAATTGTTTGTCTCGGGACACAACTTCACTTTTAAATGTGGCCAACATTTGAGACAGCACTATGTGATCATACATATAATTGTAAAAATATTGGCTTTAGTACCTTTGTTGAGGGCATTGTTGAATACATTAGTGCAGAAGGTGGCCAAATATGTTTTTTTGTAAATAGTGTTCATTGGCACTGATGAGATCTGCCTCAGAGTGTACATTAGTGCCTTGTTAATCATACAATATTAAGGTGGGTTAGTTGTACGATCAGTCAGTGTTATAAAGCTTGTAAGACATTGTGAAGTTGTCATGCGCTCCTCTTTGAACATTAAAAAGGTTGTATCTGATGAGTGGGAGAGACTCCTGGTCTCTAGGATGTTAATAGATATAATAATAATGTATATTTAATAAAGCGCCCTTACTAGCAGGAGCCATTCAAAGGCGCTGTACAAATAATAATATGTAATATGATAGTACTCCAAATAATATGTCTGTATAAACCCTATAGGAGTTTTAAATGATGATTATTATTTATCTGTGAAAGCGACCCTGAACAGGTGTTTTTTTCAGAACAGATTAAAAACTTTCAAGTGACAACACACTTCTAATATCTCCCGGCAACCTATTCCACAAAGAAGCGGCTACAATACTAAATGCACAATCACTATATGACTCGAGTCCATACACTGCAGTTATGCCACGTGACTTGTTCCGAGAGATGAATGACCATTTTGTTGAAACATCAACGGGTATCAACACCTATTGTTTTGTATTGGTCAAAAACTGACTAATTTGTATCTCTCAGGTGATGGTGTCAGACACAAACTTAATAAAACAGTGTTGTCTAAACATCACTGAAGCAGTAATTTAAGGAGCATGCTCCGATGTTTTGCTCAAGTAGTCAGTCATCCGACGATTGCGTGTGTCAACATCCTCAAATCCCTCACTTAAGTAAATAATATTAAAATTAGTGATAATGTTATGACAATTCTTCAAAGATAACAAAAAATATGTAAAATGTTTATATATTCTCATATTCGTCTACATCTTTTATTGTTTGTTTTACTGTTTGACCTTTTGTAGTTGGACCCCCCCTCGTGTCAGGATATAATCGCTGAATTGTCCGATATGCTGAATATAACCTGCGCACTTTTTCATAAAATATAATACTATTATGTATAATATACCACATTGAATAATATTAATGTGCATCAATGGGTATTTATGTGTTTATTAGCTATGGTGTCCTCTGGATAATATTAAAAATGAATGATAACATTATGACAATTTCCAAAGATCAACAAAATTTAAATTTTTATCTTCCTCGTCTATTATTGATTGTTTTACTGTTTAGTGTAAACATCTTTCTAGTTGGACTCCCAGCCATCTTATGGATATAATAATTGAATTGTCTGATAGATGTGCATGAATATGGCCTGTACATTTGATCAAGTGTGCATCAATCGGTATATGCTAATTAAATATCTCTTGAGTAATTCATGTGTTCGGCTATGGTACCCCTGGATATGTGTATGTGCACTCATCCCTTAAACTAAACTTAAATAGGCTGTTTTCTTGCCATCTAATCCAGTACACACAATTTCTATGAACATTTCTCCCGATAAAATGATAGAACAAGCCTGAGATTAGGCAAGACCATTCGGCCGCAGTCCTATCTTCAGTGTATACATTCCTAATGTAGTGAATTAGAATATGAACCTAAGAAAAGCAATTATTTGTCCATAGCCAAGGAAATATTATTTTCCAGGACAGAATTACCATTTTCCAGGACAACGATTTAAAGTTAATAAATCAAGATATATGCTAAAAACATATCATAACGATTCAATGTATGATCGATTATTGACATTTTTATGAAAGAGCCTCCTGCTCACCCCTTCTAGCTGTCTGATCGGTATATGTAGACCTCGGCCGGGATAATTCGGCCCTGTGAAATAAAGGAGACTTCGGTCTCCATCATATAAAGGAGATCTCCTTATACTGAGCTATGCAATTTGTAAATTCATAGATAAATATATAACTTCTAGACTAAAACCCAGGTTAAAAAAAAGTTTGGCCAGGTAAATAAACAGACAAACACTAGTGAGGAAAACTTTTAAAAATAATTATCATTAAAAGCATTATAATAATGTAATGTTGACTAGGATCACACACACGACACATGCATGCTTCACACATTCATTTATATATGTGAAAATACTTTCATATTATAAATGTTAGTGCCATTTCTCGTAAATACATTACACATAAGCTTAATTTGAGGTTTACACCACTCAGATGGTGATTTTTGTTGACATAGTGTGACCGTGTCGATGTTAAAGAGTGCTGTGCATGGCCCATCAATAGGGACATTTTTTTCTGATTAGTTCATTCACTTTGTCCTGGCAGATTTAAATGGATTTTCTTGCATTTGGGTTATTAATATTACCTGTTCAAAGAATGACAAAAGTATTTATTTCCACTAAACCTGTCAATTTTCTTTGTTTTAATTACTGATGGCAAAGTAAGGTACGTAATGGCGAGCAAACGTCTCCACGGGCCGAGGCCTCCAGGCTGCCGTCTATGGTATTTGTCTGATCGACCCAATTTTATTTTAAACTAACATGGAATATGAAGACTTATATGCCAGAATACCAGAGTATGGAATAAAAGGCTACTGCCGGTCGGGTATTCCGGTCTTGACTAACTTTGTAGTGTGTACATGTTGAAAAGTACTGAGATCCGGGACACAGCCGGCACAGCCAGCCATCAGCATTAGCTAAGTTCTCTCTTTCAAAACTCCAAACTCATGTGGTCTCGAATCTACTTTATTCCTCTACTCAAAACTGTACAAAAACTATACACTCCTCGAACTATACACTCCAGAACCACCACCTCTTCACTCCTCCTCTCTTTTAAAAAAATCTACAAAAATCCAGATATATATATAGGGATTTGTCCCCTCAGCATTGTTGTCCTGTAGACCCTGCATGGTCACCTGGTCCAATCACCGCTGACTTGGCTGAGTGGAGAACAATCCCCCACAAAAAACTCCTCCCACACATCCAAACAGGTATATAAAGGGAAATTCTCCCCGCCCCCCCAGCACAATCAGCGTGTTGTCCAGTGGAGACTCGCATGTCCCTTGATGCTGACTTGGCTGTACCATAACATTCACTAACAAATCTTTCATACATTCAACCCACACCCGAAAACATTAATACCGTACAAACACCCGTGCGATCCCAACAACCGGCCGCCCACAAATCTCCAAGCGGCACCGAACGGGTGACCACCGACTTTTGTCGCACATCAATCAATCGGAGTACTATGGTTTCACAGCCATTGAGTGATTGACATTGTTGTCATGGGGATGACCGGAAGTCAGGGTTGTTTGGTCATGGTGGCCCAATCAAACGACACTGACTGAGTGCACGGTCTGGTTTTCTTTCAGGTCAATGACTATTTATTAGACTAGATCTATATCTAATTGGTAACACCCCGTCAACCTTTAATGCTGTATTATCGCCCAAAAGTCAAAATTCTAATTTACATCTTCAAGATAATCTAAAATTATCTTATAATGCTGGTTGGAATATACTAAGATAGTAAATCGCATTTTCATTGAAAATATAACACTTATGACATTAAGTACTCACACGATTCTGTTTCTAAACGATGCTAATTTCAGCACTATTATATTTTTGTTCTATAAGCAGACTATTTATGCTCTCAGGTGTAAACAATTCCAGACAACTCGTACCCATGACATCTCGTATCAAAGAGATTTTGTTCCATCTAAATGTCGGACCCAAGACAATTCGTACTCCCGTCTGAGATAACTAGTACCCCGTATCTGAGACAACTTGTACCATCTTCTCATCCGTTTAGCTGTATGCAGCTACTAGTTAACACCCATGCGATATGTTACACTAAATATCTGCATTTAATAGGACGAATATGCATTTAATATTTAACAGGACTTACAACCTACGTCCAGTATCTACCTGAATAGTTAAGTAAGTTAAAAGTAGTTGATGGGTGACATCACTAACTGGGGCGTACTTACTTTCTACAAGCGTTTAGCAGTTTGGATTTATATGCTCCAGGTGTTGACAGGACAATTCTTGGGTGTGAGATGTCACAGGGAGTAATTGTCTAGAATGCATTCAGCGACAATACTATTGTCCTGGAAATGACATCTTAAAGCGACTAATTCTGTGAGTATATATATATGTGATGTTCTATTTCCAATGAAAATGTGATTATGCCTAACATTGTAACTTAATTATGACAAAATCAGCTGAAACAATTCGGTGGAGTCAAACTGTGATGGTTGACGGATAAATATAAATTAGCAATTACCATGCATTGACCTCAAAGAGGCATTATTTCCGGTCACTGGTGGACGTAGTTACATTTAGCTCCGAAAGCGTTTGAGTGTCTTAGTTATTTTACACTATATTAATCATCAAGGATAGTGTCAGTGATATCATCTGTATCCGATCTGCGAACGGATCGCCTGAAATCGACCAATATCGGCTTTGCAAAAGACGCATCTTGCTTGGCGTCCGTCACCGACTGATTGTTGACATTCAGGGGACACAATATTTTGTTATAATCTATTTCGTTCTTGCCATCCTCCACAAGAAATGATTAATGTCACGAACAAACCTACGCATGATAGGAGATCAAGCAGTGGAAATCGACCCATAGCTTTGCCGGGTCAACGACAGCCTACCGGATAGCAGTGTTAAAGGCAAAGACGGGAAGAAGAACATAAACAAATCTGGTAAAAAAACGCGCAGAAACGCTGTAAATCTGGATGAATCTGATGAAGCATGCTTTGACTATGAGTACTGTCATACAGGGGGTCACTGCACTGTTGTTGAATGTGAGGCATCCTGTCACTGGGTTTGCCTTGATTGTGCCCGCATATCCCCTAATGTTCAGTCCATGTTGCAAAAGTGGAACTCCCCGGACTGGTACTGCCAAACAATTGAGCCAATTGTGGCCTTGAAACGCCGCTTGCAGGCAAAAGGCCCCATCAATAGAGATCTAGTACTTGATGTGGAAAACAGAATGTTGGTCCTTGAAACTAAAATAGATGGTATGCTCACAAAATAAGATGAAGTGGTTAAATCAGGTGCCCAAGTAGTCCAACAACATAATCAAAATATGAACAACATTCCTTCTACCCCACACAACATGTAACCCACCAGGCCGTAACTAAACCCCATGAAAGAAAGGCAGTTCAGATCTTGGATGAGTTTACTGATCGTGAGTGCAGAAAGAGTAATTTGATCATACACAACATCCCGGAAAATACTAGCCCAAATTATGCAAGGAACAATCAGGATTATCATTATAAAGTACTTGATCTGATCAAGGAGGGTTTGAAATTCTATGACATTGATGAATCCAGTTTCGAGAAAACAGATTCGCCTGGGAGGTAGAGGTCAAAACAGGGAAGCCAAACCCAGACTAAATTTGATCACCTTCACCACAACCCAACTGAAATGGGATATCCTGAAACAGGCCAAATTACTGCGCAACATAGAGCGATGGGCGAACTTTTTTATATACTCAGGCCTGACTCGTGCAGAGAGAGAGAGAGAGAGAGAGAGAGAGGGGAGAGGGAAAATACTGCGGGCTGAGCTGTAAATGAGACGAGAGGAAGGAGAAGTTTATTTAGCGATCAGAAGAAATTAGATCACCAAATTGCAGAAAACAACAGTTAGACCGGCAGTAACGGACCGGCCAGCAGCAACTGAACAACCAGTTTGCGATGCTGGAAATGACACAGATGGTGTGCCTATACCTAATAACACAGTGACTGCTAACGAAACCAGCACAGAAGATGTCACTAGTAGTGCAATTGGTGGGAAAACGGTTGGCATTTCTACGACCCACAACAATCATATTGACACCAACCTACACCAGATAATGTTACCGATGTAGTGAACATTAACCCAGGTAATCTGACTAGAAGCTCATTGATGATGTTATACACCAATGCTGATACACTGAGAAACAAAATGAACGAACTCCGACTACTCTCAGAAGAATACTGTGTGGACACCATTATAGTTACCGAGATTAAACCATAGTACTCGGTGGAACCAATGTGTGTAAGCAGTTTCAACATGGAAGGATATCAAGTCTATACCAACATCAAAGGAAAAGAACACAGAGGGGTAGCTATCTACATCTCTAACACCATTGACGTGAAGGTGTATGGCTGAAAGTGAGACTGAGAGGAAATGATCAGCTGTTATTGAGATGCATTCATAGAAGTCCCTCACTGCCAAATAATTCAAAATTATGTGATCTTCTCCAGATGACCCAAAATGACTCTGGCTACTCGCATATATTCATTGGAGAGGACTTCGATTACCCCGAGATGGACTGGACCACATGGGCCACTTCCAAGCAAGTAGACCACCATAGTCGAACGTTTCTCGACATATGCAGAGATGTATACCTTTTTCAACAGGTATCCGAACCAACACCGGTCAGGCATGGTCAGAAAGAAAACTTGCTGAACTTCATCCTGACAAGTGATAATCAGATGGTACAGGGCATAGAGCACTTACCTGGACTGGGTATCAGTGACCATTTGTGCCTACTGATGGGTATCCATGTGTACACACAAACTGAAATGGACAAGAAACCAAGACTACGTTACCACAAAGGCAGATACAAGGAGATGACCATCCACCTAGCAGCACAGAACTGGGAGGAACTAGACCGAATGAATGTAGAAGAATCTTGGTCATTTTTATGAACCTATTTGATGATCCCATCCATCAGTTTATACTAACGTCCAAACCACATGAAGAAGTGCAAAGTCAGTAAACAATATAAATTAACAAAGAGTGATGCTGACCACATCAGAGCGTGCCAAGTGAAGAAAGAGCTTGCCGAACTCACACGTCTACTATGTAAAGAATTTGAGAAAGATCTGGGCCAAAACGTAAAGTCCGACCCCAAAGCTTTTTGTAGATACTGTAACTCCAAATTGAAGAACAAACCCAGGATTGGTGACATCAAGGGTAATGACGGAACAGAAACTCAATGTGATCCGGTAATGGCTGATATCCTGAACACCTATTTTGCCAGCCTATTCAACCGTGAGAATACGGAAGATATACCATCACTAGAAACTAATACTGTTCCCCCCCCCCCCACACTCTCTCTGATGTAAACATAACAGCAGAATTGGTATAGAAAAAGCTGTCCAAGCTGAACCCCAATAAAGCATCTGGACCCAACAAAATTCACTCAAGAGTCCCGAAGGAGACGGCTGATGCCATTTCATCAACCATAAGTGTCATCTTCCTTAAATCACTCGGTGAGGGGCGACTTTCCACTGCCTGCAAAATTGGAAATATCATACCAATATATAAGAAAGGTAGCAGACCAAGTGTTGTAATTATAGACCAGTAAATCTGACCTCAATAATGGGAAAAGTCATGGAGTCAATAATACGTGACCACATAGTACATTATATGATAGATAATCAATTAGTTTGTGATGCCCAACATGGCTTTGTCCCGTGGAGGTCATGTATGACCCAACTACTCGCAGTCTTAGAACTGTGGACTAAAATGCTTAAGATAGCAGCATATGGATTCAAAGGCAAAGTCCTGGACTATATACAAGCTTTCCTGACTGACCGTAAACAACGTGTAGTGGTGAATAGTTGTCTGTCAGCATGGCTGGAGGTGATCAGCGGTATTCCTCAAGGGAGCGTTCTCTGGCCCATACTGTTTGTCATCTTCGTCAATGACCTACCCGATATGATACGCAGCACAGCACATATATTTGCTGATGACACAAAGAGGTCTATAGGAAATCCTCCTCAGAGAATGACTGAGCCGAACTGCAAGCAGATCTCCAACGACTTCTCGAATGGTCTGAGAAGTGGCAACTGCAGTTCAATGCCGACAAGTGCTAGGTCCTCCAGCTCGGGATGAATAACATACATCTAGTCTATAAGATAGCAGATATTGAGTTGCAGTCCACTAAAGTAGAAAAAGACATAGGTGTCTATGTTGATGAGAAGCTGAAATTCCATCAGCACATATCATTTGCTGTTAACAAGTCTAGTAGGATGATGTGGCTCATCAAGAAGACATTCTCATGTCTAGATGAAGACACTCTGCTAAGGCTGTACAAGGCACTTGTCAGACCTCACCTAGAATATGGAAACATTATTTGGCATCCACACTATCAGATGGATAAATTGGCACTGGAATGGGTTCAGCGTCATGCAACCAAGTTAGTCCCACACCTGAAGCATCTGTCTATGGACAGCAGCTAGTTGTCTTGAGGCTCCTATCACTCTTGTTTAGTAGACGACGAGGGGACATGATACACGTGTACAAGATTATGAATGGGATAGACAGACTTGACCCGAGAGCATTCCTCAACAGAGCACTCAATGAACGAACCAGAGATCATAGTCAGAGATTATTTGTGGAGCGCTGTCAACTCGAAATAAGAAAAAACCTCATTCAGCCAGCGAGTGGTTCAGGACTAGAACTCATTATCAGATCATGTTGTCACAGCCACTACACTAAATTCTTTTAAGTCTAGACTCGACAAGCACTGGAAAGACGACAAGTAGTCAAGGCCTTTTATTCCGTACTCTGGTATCCTGGTATCCAGGTAAGTAGACTGAGCACTCAGTGCATGGTGTTTGATTGGACCGCCCTGACCAAACATCGCTGACTTCCGTTAGGGACAAAAAGCAACGTTGAACCGGCTGCACTTCGAGTTTTGACCATATGTGCTCGGTCTAGTTTTCTTTCAGGTCAATGTACCTACCGATGAAAATATATTCTTTTTGTATTACTTCCACGCCCACGGCTTATGCAACCAACAATACAACAATAATTCACCATGTTAATAATCCTGATTTTACCAGTCTCCGTTCCTTTTTCCCCCGATCGGAAGTTGGGACCTGTTTGCCATCAAATCGGCGGCCGTGTTCGGTCCACTTTCGGGTCAGTGGTAATTACCATTATATGGTGGCTGGTGTGATATGAAGACTTACGCGATTAAGAGGTCAAGGTTTACCAAATAAAACCGGGATCCCGATGTTGTATTTTTGGCAATGTAAACATTTAACTTTCTTACGATTTATGGAGCGATTGAACTGCAGCCCTCTCATATGGTGGGTTTCGCAATTAGCTAAAAATCTGATCTGTTGATAGCTGTTGGTTATTTGTGATACATACTGATCAGATTAATACTATTTTATTGTCCGCAAATGTTTTATATATCTCAGCAGGCAAATGTTGGTGTATTTCATATAAATTTGACTGATGGGATGTTTCTTTGTAATACAATTTGGTTACTGTAGCGTATTGAGCTAAAATTTCGTATGTAATATAATGCTTTATATTTGACTCGAACGCCTATACATACAAATTGAAATATATACATATTGAACATTTATACCGGATTTTGTTCAACATTTAACTGGCCCTTATATTATTCCAACTGTGGAGAAGAATTAGTAATTGTTTTAATTCATTGATCACCAAACTCGTCATGTTTGTTTAGTCAGTTGGCTATGACATTTATCTGGTGTAGAGGTCGTGACAAGTCGTTTCAAAATATAAACAAGTGCCATGTATCTGAACATAATTTCGCAGATCCTTCAACCATCTTTGGCTGTGGGAATCTGCGGATGTTCTCGTCTCTCATGAAGTATAACTTGTATCCTCAGAATAAACCTTACCAGCCCCCAACACCCACCCACCCCACCCTGAAGTTAGTCATCACCCAGTAACAACAAGCCCAGCAATACGCTGTACAATACGCTACCTTTTGCAAGCTTCACTACGACAAAATCACCTTCATACATTCCAGTCTCGTTGGATGTATCATCATCTATAAATTCATCGCCATGTTCAACTTCTGTTTCTTGACCTAATTAATACGTCTGGTCATCGACCTCCGCTTGCACCGGTCGGTTTCTACCGTTATTTAACAGATACCTTTTCGTAGTTAGTTCAATTGTTTTTCTTCTTTCTGTGGCATAGTTCTAGAACTGCAGCAATTTCACCTGGAACAGATACGTCGGTCAGGAACTCTGTACCGTCTTTCTTCGTTTTTGTGGTATTTGTATAGGGATAGTTTTGTGGTGTGAAGAATGGCAGACGGTGACACAAATACATCATTAGAATTGAGAACTAAGGTCCGTTGTTTCTCAGCTGAGACGGGAGATACAATCTTGATGAGTGGTAGCGGCTGTTGGAGTCGACCCGAAAGACTGGGAGAATGACCACTCAAACAGCTCTGCCAAAATGATGCTGCTGTTCTCGAATTTGAGGATTGATATTCCTGCCGTTATTTGCTTCACCCGTCCACTCCAAGCTGGTCTCTATTTCACAATCGATTGCTGCTGCTTAGACAAAATACCTGGCAAAGCATAATACCAGCTCCCTGAAACCCAGATGATGAAGATTTTCTCAGAATTCGACTGCATCTACACGTCCATTACTCGGTACCATATGATGTGTGTGGAGATAAAGTGAGCCCCCACCATACCATTCTCTTTAGCGAGGTTAAGAGCTTACTTCATTATATGATTTGTAGTTATCCAAGATTAAAAGGATTTTGTGCTCTTTAACGTATAAATAGCATGGTGTTAATAATCGGTGAACTGACTTTCACTGACACAGTACACAACCGATAGATCCAGGTGGTACACCTCTGATAAAGTGGTCATGATAATTATCCCTTCGAAATATAAACATAACTAGTAGATTATTTCCAGTTGTGAACCCTATTTCGTACGAATTATAAATGTCCTATATTTGAATGAATATTTATTCATAATCGACGACAGATTATCTCTTAATTGGCTCACAACAGGAGGGGGGGGTAAAATGTAGAACCTCTGGAAAAAGATGTTGGTACTGGACTTCTAATGGCAAGCTTCTGTTTCGACTAGAATATATAACCCACCTATCTCCCCTTGATTTTGTTGTGTTCGCACAGCTTTCTGGTATTTGGAACCGGTTATATGGGGCAAAATAATTTACTAGCTGACAACATCTGTCAAACGATGGTCCATGAAACACGTTCGCCAGCAGTTTCACGTGATTAGCTAAGTCGTTTTCCAATGTAAGTGGAATTATTGTTTGTGTCATTGCAGAAGCTCTGTAACTTATCTGAGCTTCGGGTGTTGGTTTGCTGGTAAAAAGCTAAATCTGTTTATCTATGCCATTGTATTTATTCTGAAGTTGTTTACAACTCTGTTTACTGACTGACAGCAGGATATTTCAGCATATCTTCTGAGGTGGCCCATCTGCTTGTCTTACGCTTGCATTTATGCATTTTTTCCTAAACCAAAATTAGTGTAATATATATATATATATATATATATATATATATATATATATATATATATATATATATATATATATATATATAAGTAGTGAACTTAGCCATGGCCTTTGCATCACCCATTTTCAAATTAGACTAGCCATTCTCCTAAATATAATAAAATATATGTAGTTTATTCACTTACAAAGCAGATTGTTCTTAACTGCTTTACAAAATGTTCAGTGAGTTGAGTTAACCACGAGGGGGCAAGTTGAGGCACAAAGTATCCCACTACAAATGGCTCAATTTACCTCTTTCCGTCATTTCTAATTCAGTATGCCAGTACATCCTACTGATGCTGGCAAGGTGAATAACGCAGGTCATGGTATTAGCTAACTGTACTAGACATCACATGCTGCTTTGGCGTTGAGCAAAATGTCCGTATTGAATAAACAACAAATTGACAAATCTATTTGTTCAACTTTGACCCTAGAATTGCCATTCTTTTCCAGAGTCCTTGTCTTTGGTAATAGCTGGATGCTCCTTTCATCAATAAGAAATGGACGTTTTAATGCTCAATAGATGGTACCACGGTTCTTACATGGGATGCTTATACAGATCCCGTAGCTGGACTGATCCCGATATTCCACATAGATAGCCATCATATCAGTTAACATGGGATCAAGCTTTCTCCATATAGATACCGATCAAGTTATTTATGATAATTTCTGGATGTCTGATTAGCATTTGCCACTAATCTGATCTGGATGTATACTATATGACCTTAAGCTGGAAGATGAGTTTTTTTAATGGACCAAGTGGTGCCGAGTGAGTTATCTTTGGAGATGAATTGCCTAGCCTTCTTTAATACAGTATAGTTGTTCAACAAGTATTTTACTAAAAGTGATATCTATAGTACTCTATTCTCTATCAGCTGAATTACGTTGTTAAAACACATTTTGTCTTGTAGTATATAACTTAGAAAATACTGTATTGTCTCTTTTTTATTGATTAAAGCATCTCTACTTTATTACTTATTTTTCATACTATGCCAGGGGTGACACTTTATTCACTCCATACATTTATCATTTTAAATACAGAGATAAGATGTTGATTAATTAAAACGTATTTCTTATTTATTAATGTTAGCATTTATATATATATATATATATATATATATATATATATATATATATATATATATATATATTCATTCAATATAACTAATTGTACAAATATTTAAACACAGGGCTGTGTCAACAAAAATACCCTTTTCCAAGTGTCAGATGATATGACATAGTGCTAACTGTATTGCCCCAGGATGAGCTAGCTGGATACGGACAAGCATACAGGTTTGTCTTTGAGGTTTATATATTTAACAAATATGTATAACAAATATATTTAACATATTTACATAATCTAATCAAACTTTTAGTGGTAGTTAAAACAGAAAAGGTTTAACTATAATTGTTTTCTAGGTTATGGACAATCTGGTTAATTTTGATGTGAATATTTATAAGTAAACATATATACCCATATAACAGTATGGTGTGATAAAACGTTATTTATTAACAAAAATACTCGAATCAACTTATTAACGTTGGATATCGAGATACCATCAATGATTTCTAGTTGAATGGTGCATCTTGGATATTTAGAGCCATTATTATAAACAAATAAAAAGGTTTCATTAGATAGATATATTGTTTGCTTAATTTGGATGTCAGATTATTTAGAGTCAGTAGCATTTATATCTAAGTAATATATTCACCCATCAAACAATATTAATTATTATAGTGGTCTACTTTGATGTCTACGTTGCCGGCTGGTGGTGGTACACACACACACACACACACGAGAGAGAGAGGGAAAAGAGAGAGAGAGAGAGAGAGAGAGAGAGAGAGACCCAGACTATTATGTATTATGGGGCAGTGGGTAGACAGCTTCATAGCTACAATGGATCGCCATCGTTCCACATCTATTTCAGAATTATTTGTAGCTTATATATATATATATATATATATATATATATATATATATATATATATTATGGATGTTCGAAATAAAATTATATCTTCTTCTATCTATTTCTATCTAATCAAATAACAACAAGTAACTAAGTTATAAACAGCTACTAAGTTACATTATCTTACAAGACAATATTGATGGCAAATCACTATCCATGAAAATACAAACTGTGTATAGTCTAAACGGAACTATTAAATATTCTTTATTACCGTCATAATTAGAAAACAGTTGGTTTAACTATTTGGAGAAGCAGAATATATTGTCTCAGCATGTCTTCCATAGGTCCTAAATTAGTATGGCTAACTATATTTGCTTGTAGATTATAAATATATATTATTTGATTATGTCATCTCAAATAGCCTAGTCCTTCCTTTCCAATCAGAAATCGTTCTACCTTACGAATGTCTCAACAAATTTATTTTGGCTCGTAAATCGGTTAATCCTATAAAGAAAACACGACGATTGATGCCATTAAGATCACAGCATTTCATACAAATGGACTAATCTTTCGCGAGAATTTACGAGGATCGCTGTTGATTTTAGCAAATCGATTTTGCAAGAACCAAGAGAAGCACCTCGTATTCACCTCATAATCCTACTTTCAAATACATTAAGTAATTATAATGAACCAAAATTATCTTCTACGATGCCTCGCCTTTCTACCGTATATTATCATAAACAGTGACGTGGGGGGTTTATTTCGTCAATCAATCACCAACTCATTAACTAATATTACCAACCATTTATCTACTCGTGTCAATGTCAGATTCACTAACATCTGTAGGTGTAGCCGTGTAAAGTTCTCGATGGTCCTTATCAGATGGTCCTTATCCAAGCCATAATGTATCTTGTTAAACCTTCTTTTTGTCACTGTCTCCCAAATTGTACGAAATATTTACCTTCTCAGCAACATTGAGAATGACCTGTCATTAACTCACCGGTACTCTCTGTACGACGAATTTCGAAGCGGAGCCTAATTTGTATTGAAGTACAAGTTTCGCGCGAGGGAACATCACACGAAGGAGCATCACACGAAGGAACATCAATCGAAGGAACACCATACGAAAGAACAGCACACGAAGGACCAGCACACGAAGGAACAATACAAGAACAATACAAGACTTTTAAGATCCATAGTAAATCATACAAGTTATTTATCATAACCGTTTAAATGGGGCGCCTCCGTGGTCTAGCGGTAGCGTGCTGGACCACAGATCCCTACCACCCGTGTTCGAATCCCGGCGTGGGCTTATCTGAATGTTGTTTCGTCTTCCACTTCGTCTCATTACCTTTGGAAGTCGCTCGGCCCATTTAGTCTACCTTGTGCACAAAAGTGGCCGTAAAACATCAATCATCATCATAACCGTTAAAATTATTGTTATTTTATCCGATGTAACTGAAATTCTAAGATTAATTTTATCATTCATTAATATTAATGACAACCTCTTCAGTTCGATCACCAAAATTGTTGATTGTCTATTTGTGGTCATATAAAGTTGATAAGATACATATTTCGATATCTTAAAGAAGATAAAACCGTATATTGGAACTTTGAACTGAAAATAAGTTGATAAAATGCTAATTTCCTCAGCTTCGTTCAAATTGAAGACATTAAATTTATTTATTAGAAATTTAATTGTAAGCAAATAGATGTGTCAAATTCTGATGAATCGTTCGACTAAATGCAGAGGTCAAACAATAGGACATTCTGAAGGTCGTGGTAGATACGACACACAAAGAAGTAAATTATCAAGGTGACGATGAATGTGAAAATTTTCACCTGTTTGAAATATTTAATAAAAGTTGTAAAATAAGCCAAACAAAGTATTGTTGTAAGAAGGATATTTAACCATTTATTTACCAATATGTTATTAAGCACATAAAAAGTTCACTTTAATTAGATGGACTTCTGCTGGTCTCTTTTCCAAATAATCATTTCTGTTTAGCCATTTCGACGTTTTCTTATGATGAAGCGCATAGAATGAGGAGTGATATGACGTATACGAAGATCACAGGCAACAGGACAAGGAGCAGAAATATGACGTTAACATTTGGAAAAGGTTTCTTTGCAATCCACTTCTAGTTTTTCGAGTCTGGTTTCAGACGAGATTCCATATACGCGGTATATGCCAATGTGAATGCATATGCGACATTGCGGTATCCATGCATTTTCGGACCCCCACTTTCTGACCTATCTTCCTTGGGGAAGCCTGCCTGGGTCGTAAGCCTTAGGATTCAACAGTCCCATTCGCATGAATCGCTTCATTTTGTCGCATTCGCAAATCGCCTACGCAGTCACACATGTGGAATCAAGCTCGTATGTACACATATTTTCCACGTTTTTTGTCGCATTCGTATAACCTATAATGCGTATACGGAATATCACCTTTATGGCCATGATCAATGAAGAATTATTCAGGGAATTCCAACTTCTTTGTTGTCACACTAAAGTATGTCAGAACGAGATGAAGTACGAGAGGTTTCATTGACTCTACAAAGTCTTAGCTCTCCTACCGTAGAAGAAGATGACCATATCCCGAGACAAATCTGATTTAAATAACTAATATCCCAGTGAAGACACAAATCTCGAGGTTCCAATTATTCTGAAAAAGGTATAAACTAATTTTGTGAGGCATGATCCTGCAACTTTTCCAGCTCAAAGAACTAATGCAACTGGCATAGAGTAGATGAGGAAGGGGTCATTATCACTCAAGCCCATTGTAATAATAAGAAGAACCGATGAGTTATCACAGACCTCAGGTCGAATTAAGACAATATTATCTTTGACAAAGTTAATAATATATGTATCAGCAACTGATTGGTACGTCTGGTAAAGTATTGAAAATGGTGGATTCCATATACGCAACAATAACAAGATCCTGAACAAACTAATACGGATTGTTCGGAAAATGGGCCGTTATTTGTACACGAATAAGAATTGAAATTAGTTTTAGCGTAAAGACTGAAGCAAATCCAGGGATTAGTTTAAAGAGGAAGCTAAATATTTTACTCTGATAATAATTTTGGCAGTAAGAATAACACTCAAAGAATCATTAGTTTCTACAAGAAACATCGGTTACTTTTAAAGAAACTAGTTTTGGCTGACTCACACATTTACTTTTTAATAAATACTTATTTATGCAGTATCGAGGCGCACTGTATGAATACATTTTTAAGAATTGTCAATATTTAGTTTCGTTTGATTGTTTACGTGAAGATATATTTCAGATCAAATACAATTTACTGCGACCTACTCAAAACTAGCGGAAAAGCAAAATATCAAAATATAAGAAGGTTGGTACAGCTCACATATATAACAACGAATTGTGCAAAAACGTGATTATTTCCATTGAAGACAGGACATCGAACATTGACTAAAACTAACGGATAACGAGCAGGCATCGGAGTTGCTAAAATACGAACTTTGAACGACGGAGCCCAATACTTCTAAATGTTCATATCGACTGCTACTTATGAACTAATAAGAGTTCAAAAACGTTCATGTTAAAAAACAGAAAGGAACCGTCAGCCAAATAATCTCTGATAAAAGGTACACATATACTTATGCAACTTCAGTATTAATTAATATTAAAATAATAATTTGCTTTGCTTTGGGGAGTTCTTTGAATTTAATATAATATAATGTTCTACCCAAAGTAGAGTTATTACTATATATGATCCATGAGCTGGCCAACTTTTGGTCACGATTTAAATCGTCGAAATGTATCTAAATTTATACAAGACCAGCAAGGCATCATGAAAGACATAAACGAACTGATTAGAGCCCGTATTTCGAAGCTGATTAAACTGACCGGTCTTAATTAACTGTTGGATGTCTTACAACGCATTACATTTAAAGTTGTCATAAATAGTGAAAAACACTATTAATTATTAGCCTACAATAATTATTATAATATTTCCGATGATGGTGGATTTGCGAGCGGTCACATGATCAAAACACGTTTATAACAAATATGTTGTTGGTCAGCTAGTACGTGTATGTCACGGATAATTTAGCTTTTATAACTCTAAACGTTATAAGGTTATTATAATAAATTGATTACTTATTAAACTAAGATTATTAACCATTTCAGTTGTCTTATTAACGTCAATTAATTGTTGTGTTTCTACATATTTAAAAAAGGTTAATTAATTAACATGATTTCCCGAATATATCAGTTATATCTACCATTAAGGGGTTATCTCAGAACATCGATGATGTAAGATATCAGACAAAATTAATTAGTTTATAATGATAATGTATATTTAATAAAGCGCCCTTACTAGCAGGAGCCATTCAAAGGCGCTGTACAAATAATATGTAATATAATAATACCCCAAATAATATGTATGTTAAAACCCTGTAATTATTTAAAATTTTCAAGAGACGACGCATTTCTAATATTTGCCAGCAACCTATTCCACAAAGTGGAGGCTGCAAAACTAAACGCACAATCACAATATGACTTGAGCCGAGACACTGGCACCCCCAATAGTATCTGACTGGATGACCTGAGTTTTCGGGATGACTTTCTAATGGAAACCAGTTCACACAGGTATTCTGGCGCCATATCATTAATAGATTTATAAGTTATTAACAAAATCTTTAAATGGATACGCTATCTAACAGGTAGCCAATGTAGTTTTTGAAGAATTGGGGTGATATGATCATATTTTCTAGTATTTGTTACAATGTGAGCTGCACTATTCTGAATTCGCTGAAGGTAATTAGTGTTATAATTAGATGTGCCATATAATAGGGAGTTACAATAGTCTATACGAGATGTAACAAATCATGGACCACAGTTACAAGTGCTTCTTGTGTCAAGAACAGTGGATGCTCTTAAGATGATAGTAGGCAGCTCGGCATACTGATGTGACATGTTCATGCATGTTAATACATTGGTCAAAAATAACCCCTAGATTTATTACTGACCGTTTAGTGGTAATCGAAGATGCACCCATCTGTAATGCTGGTGTCTTTAGGGATTTAACACAATGTGATGATGCCAAATATAAAATATTTGTTTTATTATCATTTAGTTTTAGAAGAGTTTGAGTCATCCATAGCCGAATATCAGCAATACAATGTTCTAAATTCTTCAAGGAAGAGGAGAAATTTCACTCATTGTCAGGATCCAGTGATATATACAACTGTATTTCATCAACATACCAGTAATATTTAACCCCATATCGCTGCGCAATGATCCCAAAAGGACGGGTATACATTGTGAAAACCAGAGGACAAAGAACTGATCCCTGTGGTACACCAGATAACAAAAACTGAATGTCAAATATAATACCATGAACAGACACTCTCTGGGAGCGTTGTTACAGCTAGGATCAAAGCCATTCAATTACTCTACCTGACAGACCAAACATGTATTTTAACCTAGAGAAAAGTATATTATGGTCAACTGTATTAAATGCAGCAGAGAAGTCCAGAAGAACAAGTATTACTGGCTTACCTTGATCAATTGACATCATAATATAATTTTTCACTCAAACCAAGGCTGTTTCAGTGCTGTAACCACTTTTGTAGACAGATTGTAGTGATTCACTAAGGTTATTATTGATTAAATATTTGTTTAGATTGAAAGCAACTACCTTTTCTATAACTTTAGATACAAATGTAAGATTTGAAACAGGTCTGTAATTGTTTAGAATATTACAGTCCATAGTGTGGTTTATTATTAATGGTTTTACAAGGGCAGCTTTCATGGATCTTGGGAAAACACCCAGAGATAATGATTTATTAACTGTATTTTTAAGGGGCTTATCAGAACATCCAGACAATCTTTCACAAGCCATGTAGGCATAGGGTCAACTGCACAGAAAGCATTAGATGACCTTTTCAACAACTGTCTGATATCAGTCTCTGTAAAAGGCTCAAATGTATCCATCATGGATATGCAGGACTCTTCTACCAATGGCTTATACTTTGATAAGGTGCTGGAATGCAACCCACTATGTATAATTACTATTTTTTGACAGAAGAAATTATTACAACCAAGTGCCATATCTTTATCTGAGTTGATATTATTTGGAAGGACACTTCGACTTTTATGTAATACTTTATTCACAACACTGAAAACAGTCCTTTGATTTCCCTTTGATGCTTTGATCTTTTTATTATAATATTCAGATTTAGCAGAGGCAATGGTATTATTAACTAGAATTGTACTGACCTTGAACATTTCAAAATGAACACACAAACTGGTCGTGATCCACAGCCACTCACAATACCTTCTGTGTCTCTTTACAGCCTGTATTTTCTTATTGTACCATGGAAGCATTGGTCCTCTTTGTATTTCCTTTGTCCTTAAATGTGCATGTTTATCTAAAATGTCTCTCAATGTACTATCATAGAGATCCACCAGATGATCCACATCATCTGGAGGATCAAATACCACAGAAGAGACTCACAGATCAACAAGAAAAGCTTTCTTGTCAATCGACTTATATTTTCTATATGAAATGACTTTAGCTGAAACAGATTGTTTCTGTAAAGATACATTAATGTTAACAAGGAAACGATCAGACAGCATGGAAGACACAGACACACCCTTAATCAAATTGTCATCATCACGGGAGATGACAAGGTCTAAGATGTGACCATGTCTGTGTGTTCTTTCTTGGACATGCTGCCTGAGACTGGCAGATCTAAGAATGTCGGCCAGTTGTTTGGTATCTGCATTCTTCTGGCAATCCCAATGTATATTGAAATCACCTAAGATCAACAGATGCCACTGTTGGTAGAAAGAGAGTCAACAAATCCCGAAGAAATCTGCTGCTTTCAGGCCATTTTTCTTAGTAGGGTGTAATCAGTAGATAGTGGCTAAACGAACACCTTCCCCCCCCACATACAAAAGTCATGGTAGTAACAAAGATTACCACATGATCGTACAAGATCTGACTGACAATTCTAAAAAGACCAATAATTAATTGTTAGTAAAAGCCGTGTAATCATGGTAGGGGATTATGGGGTAATGGCAAAAAAGAATACAAATACTATATCAACCAATTTCTTTATTAATTTAAAACTAGTTCAATCATATAAACAAATGGTATTACCACCATGGGATCGTACGGGAAGCAACTGATGTCTAGTATAATTCATTATAATTATAGAAATAAAATAATTGAAAATTAAAACATACACAAGCAAAAACCGAGTAAGCACTGGAGTGGGCGATAATATAGGGCGTCAAATGAGCAGTTAAAAAGAAAATACAAAATAACTAAATATAATCAATTTATATTAATATAATTTAAAATCTATATTACATAATAACTTATATAATAGCTGAACTATGCGAGAAATATTCCG
The DNA here is from genome assembly GCA_025642065.1 of Paralvinella palmiformis. NCBI lineage: Eukaryota > Metazoa > Annelida > Polychaeta > Terebellida > Alvinellidae > Paralvinella > Paralvinella palmiformis. The sequence goes on from JAODUP010000399.1 coordinate 442,071, forward strand.
GTGCCCTTACATCGAGAGCCTGCCATACTTATCGCCATCAGCTTTTCAAGTGTTTCACATTTAGGGAGGAGGGGTTTCCTCACAGTTTCATCTCTCGTCGGACATCTATTTTTTCATATTGTTTTATTTGTGTGTGTGTGTGTGTGTGTGTGTGTGTGTCGCATTTACTTTGTATAATTATATCATTTACTGATGATCTGTGCCTCAATATTAGTTTAATCCAGGTTTAACCCAAAAATGGTGAGATATAATGACAGCTGCCATATTATAACAAAATGGTGTGAGTGAATTAATTCTGCCAGCCCTGATATAATTACAGCTGACAATTTATAACAGTATACGGGTTGTTGGATCCATCATATAGATACATATTTTCAGCTGATATACAGACACAACATTGATAAGAGTAATGCTGACATGGACAGATATTTAAATAATCCGACAAGACAATATTTCTTTGGCTAAGATTAACAACATACACACGATGTTGTTCCCTACATAAAATATTTTAACTGGAAAGATGTCAGTTACTACATGAGGGGAGTCAGAGCCTGAACACCACTCAAAACAAATGAGGGAGTATGAAGTTAATTATAAGAGCTACGGATTTGTTCCAGACATAAACCTCTAGGTTGAGACAGATTACTGTACACAAATGTTTTGTGTACGTGCATCCGTCTTAGTCAATGAAGTAAATTAATGTATTCTCTGTACAAAAACAAATCCTAGCATACGTGCTGCAGATCAATTACATTTCATCAGTAATATTTCGTCAGTCAGTTTTCTACAACGCTAAATTAAAGAGTAAATATAAATGCCGTTTTTTCTATTTTATGCCACTAACTTAGTAACATTTTACAAATTTGTACACAATTCATTTCGGTCATTAATAATTTTTACATAAACCACCACATAATATCCATTCCTTATTTAGGAGGAGTATCTGTGAAATATGTAAAAACAAATTTGATATTTTTTTTCGATTGTTTACTCCATAATTTCATTTCCAACCATCTTCGATATTAAAAGCCAGTTTGTGATGAAGTGTGTTGATGAGTTCAGATTTAAGTAGAAACTTAGAGAAGCTTCCTAATCATATTCGTCTGAAATACATATGTACGTGACAAATTGGTGTTTGTATTTGTGAAGAAATCAATATAACTTTAATGACACAATTATAATATTTCCATTTCCGTTTTTGAAATAGACAGGATTTTTCAAATTTTACGGAAAACAGAAATATGCCACTTACGATTTTGAATACTTTGTCTTTATAACTTAATTTGAAATTTAATCCAGTTTTGGGGAATAGTTTGTCAAAGTTATATTAATATGCTAATGTAATCGAACAAATTGCTCTGTCTTACTACAAATAGGAAGAGTACCATTTTCTATACAATAAGGAAACCAAAAAGTGAAACATTGATAACATCTGGAACTTAAATTTGGGAGTGTTTAATGTTTATTTCACGTTTGTGTTTATTCTTCATTAACATCTTTTGTGTTTATTCTACATTAACATCTTATATACAAAACAAACATTTTCTTTTATATATAAGTGAGATATTATATAATTAAATGAATGTTTCTTTGCTTTATTTAGATCAATAGAAGAAGATTGTATATTGCTAATAAACGTTTTGTGTTTTATTACTAACTTCCAATCAATGTTTAATTGATATAGCTTGGTGTTGTCTGGACAGGTAGACTGATAGGGCCCTATGTCTGGATCCGACCAATTAGGGTCAGGTTTGGGGTCAAGGCAATGTGGTGGTCAGACTGTGGAGTGCGAGGTGATCTTTGGGTCAGATGGTGAAATCGTAAGTTAGCAGGCAGCATTTGCACTTTCCATTCATGTTATTATTGAAGTTTAGGGGTGGACTACTCTCACTTCTAATTCAAGATAGACAAGGGATTATTCTGCCCTTCACCATCTATCTATTAAACAAAGAACACAATATCGAAGTTAGAGGTCAAGGCGCACCTTCGGTTTCACAACGCGCCCTGATCTAGTTGTTGTTACTGGTGTAACTGGATCTGTACTCATTCCATGAATATCTCCAGTTGTGTTAGAGTTTGGTGGTTTTTCATGATAAATTACTGGATCTACGATTGGTGGTTGATCATTAGACTGATCTAAAGACACAGACAATGTATTTGATGGAACAGTCTGAAGATGTTGTCAATTCCTTCTCAGAAGACCATTTTCTGTTTGAATGACATATGAATGTGGCATGTCGGCGTATGTTGTCACAGTAGCATTTGTGTTCCATCCTTTCTGGTTATCTAACTTTGTAGTAATTTGGTCACTGGGGTGTAGTTCTGGCAATGATCTAGCCCCATGACGCTTATTGTAGTGATAACTATATGACTCCTTTGGTCTTCTGATCTTGCTTGCGCACTTGATCTAGATCAGGCCATTTTGGATCCAGATTCTGCTGTAATACTGGTAAGGTTGTACGAATTCATCTCCCCATCAATAGCTGGGCAGGACTCACACCTGTCGCTGTGATTGGTGTTGCACGGTAATTCAGCGATGCAATAAATGGGTTGCTGAATAATGCGTTTAGCTATCTGTACTCCAGATTCTGCCTCACCATTGGCTTGAGGGGAATGAGGACTAGTAGTGATGTGGTGAAAATCACATGCACTTGCAAACTATTGCATATTTGCACAGGCAAATTGTGGACCATTGTCGGATACTAAGACTTCTGGTATCCCAAACCTAGTAGTGGTTTTAGCTTGAGCACTATCTGCTCACTTGTTGTGCTGGTCATTTTCATGATTTCAATAAATCGGCTGAAATAGTTTTTCGATTAAGTATTTATCGCCTTTAATCTCGCACAAATCAGCTGCGATGCGTTGCCATGATTGATCAAGCAATGGAGTTATCTTCAATGGCTCTTTATGCCGATTGGGCCTTGTAGACGAGCAATACTGGTATTGTGATACATACTGCCAAGCCAACACAAGGACTGATCTGCTCCCTGCTTGCACTTGTTGATACCCAAGTGACCCTCATGCAGTTTCATTAGCATTTCCGACTTCATGGAGTGTGGAAAAGGAATCTTCATTCGAAAAGTAAATAGACCATCTACCTCGGATAAGTTTCCACGGATTGGATAGAAAGCTTGGATAGACTCCTGGTGTATTTCGGCCAACCGTGTTTGGTGTAATACAATACACGTTGTAGAATGGGATCATCCCATGGGGGGAAGCCTTAATGGCCCCGGAATTCCTTGCCAAAATTAAATTTTCTTTTAAATGAGGAAGATTTTTTCCCCCCCGATTTTGAACAAATATTTTATAAATTTCCCCAATCGAGGGCCCAAAACCAATTTCCAACCCGGGTTTTCAAATTTCAAAGGCCCAAATTAAAAATTTTAGCTACCATCAAATTTTTTGGTAAAGCCGCCCCTTCCTTTGACAGTTTGGTGGTCTGGGGCCACAAAAAGTGACTTCCCTGGTACATGTTCTGTAGATATCACAGACGTGTCTGCACCAGTGTCGATTTTGAAATTAATACGAGTCTTGCATATGGGCAATGCTATTTTCCATGCCTTTTCGGTATCGGCACAAGTTACCGGTCCAAGGAAAAACTGGGAATTCATACTCTCTGCAAGTTCATCAACTGAGTTAAATAATCGCGACCAATGTCCAGTCTTCATATATTTGTGACACGTTTCTCTTTTCAATTATTCCAGTCTATATGTGCTGACTTGCCGCACTTGGAACAGCGTTTGCCATCCCATGTTTGGAATCCTCCACCACCCTGTACACCGCCTCGAGCTCCACCTCGTTTATTGTGAGCACGTCCTCGACCGCGGTGTCTGCCACCTCTAAATCTACCACGTCCACGTGTGTAGCTGTGTTGAGGGTTTCCTCATGGGTATCTGACTTCCTCTATACCACTACTTTTCTGGTTAGATACTTGGCTATTAACCAGTTCAGAATGTCTCACCTTTTGTATGGCTCCGTCCAAGGTAAGGTCAGTAATCAGTTGTAAGTCCTTTATCAATTAGACCAACTACGAGACGGTCCCTTATTAGATCATCCTTAGACTCGCCATAATTACAATTCTGTGACAAATCATACAGACGTCGTACGAATACCCATCCACTCTCTCCACTCTGTTGCACACTAATGTTGAAAGCTGATCTCTCGTGGATAACCTTTGTACGTGGTACGTGATTCACAAATCACTATTAAGCCAAAATGTCTCATTCGGCTAACCATAGAAATGTTTCGTTCGAGGTTCGTGCCATGCGGTGTTCTAAAGTTTTAAAACCACTATAACTTTATTTCTAGGAAACAATCATATATATCTCTGATTGAAATCGATTTTCAGTTTACAATTTAACATCAATTGTCAAGAAGAAATAAATTTCTTAGGAAGATTCTAGTAGATTATTTAAAACCTGACAGTAAACGATAAAATTCCAATTTAAATTCCTTCTGGCCATTTTATTACTTTTGTATTAGTCATCGGTGACTTTTTGTGATTAGTCGTGTATTTCTAGTATAATTTAATATTATAATTAGTTTATAGTTTACAGACCTGTCATAATTATTATCTTAAGCTGAGTTAGAAACACAAGACTGCTTTACAATTAGATGTGTGCAGGTATGGACTGTAAAAACACAACTGAACAAACACACATATACGTTGGTGAATCTGTTTTATTTCTAAACATGTAGCGTGATTATTTTATTATATATATATTGATCAAAATCAGTTGTCACATAAATCATTATCCAACGGAATATATATATATATATATATATATATATATATATATATATATATATATATATACATATATATATATATATATATATATATATATATATATATATATATTGACAGTAACAATGCCATCGACATGTATATACACAACATAAGATCTGGGGGATCCACAGATCCAGGCAGATCATAATAATGATATTTGTGCACTTCGAACACTATCGTCTGAACAGCACCCCCCCCCGCCCCCAGCTAATATAACATGGATAACCAACAGGTACATGAACTTCAGGGTTAGCATGTTTTTACACAGACGTTATTAACACCATTATTTAACGTCATGTAAAAACAGGATTTTTACAGTTTTTGAATTGTAAATAAAATCCCTTTTCGAAAGAAATTCAATTTTTACTGTGAGAATCACAATAATATCAAGTGTTAATAATGCCCGTTCATTACAACATGGTGTTAGTATTACTAAATATTGTATGATGCATTGATAAGTTAAATAAGTGTGTGTATTTAATAGATACAGAAAGCCCACAAAACCTAATTTGTCAATTAATAATCACCAAGAACCAAATCAAATCACAACTGGATGGAATTGTCACATGATACCCTAATAACCAATTCTAGGTGACACTCACTGAATGTGTGACCATAACTTACGAGCGCAATTGCTAATCTCTGTGTTGTCACTGTGATATTGTATTCCTTATCAAGACCTTAACCAAGTATAAAGGTGGAAGGTCACAAAACTCTGTGTGGGAATCCTTTTTCATGTGACCGTTGAACATTTATTTCGTGTCACCATTTCTTTCCACGTATTTCACCGATTCTGCGACAAAGATCTCCCAAGTAAATTAGTGGAAGGGCTCAAATTGTATGGATTATCAAATGACTTTGTTGCATTAGCTGTCAAGCTGTTATCGTGCCCAGCTTCACATGCGTCCATTTGGAATTGTTTTCAAATGTTTGAAATATTCATACCAAAGTTCGCAATCGTCTTGGCAATAGCACAGCCTTAAAGCTGATATTTTACTACAGAATGCTCAGAGGAAATGTTCAATTAGAATATTAACTATGTTGATGTTATGTCTTATTGTTTTCTATTGAGTATTTAATAGCTGTTATGTCACAATCTACATTTCATTTATGTGCCAATATTAAGGTAATACAATAAAAAAGGTAAGCACTTTGTTCTTTTGATATGTTCATGTTTGTGAGATACATGTGAGTGAATACATGATTATGTGAATGTGTTTACTTAGTTCCACAATGTTTGTTCATCTTTTATGCTTTTTACAATTATTTACAGTTATTTACCGTTAATATAAAAAAATTGTGATGCAATAGAAAATATTGTTTTTTAAGGTAAAAAACCCCAACCTTGATGAACTTAATACTAATCTAACCATCTAAGACTAACTTCCCGAGCCTATCCCTATCAAGACATACTTCCTACTAACTAACAATCAAGGGGTGGGTGGGAGGCTGGAAAGTGCAAATTAAATGGTGCCTGCTGACTTACGATTTCACCATCTGACCCACAGATCACCTCGCACTCCACAGTCTGACCACCACATTGCCTTGACCCCAAACCTGACCCTAATTGGTCGGATCCAGACATAGGGCCCTATCAGTCTACCTGTCCAGACAACACCAAGCTATATCAATTAAACATTGATTGGAAGTTAGTAATTAAAAAAAACACGTTTATTAGCAATATACAATCTTCTTCTATTGATCTAAATAAAGCAAAGAAACATTCATTTAATTATATAATATCTCACTTATATATAAAAGAAAATGTTTGTTTTGTATATAAGATGTTAATGTAGAATAAACACAAAAGATGTTAATGAAGAATAAACACAAACGTGAAATAAACATTAAACACTCCCAAATTTAAGTTCCAGATGTTATCAATGTTTCACTTTTTGGTTTCCTTATTGTATAGAAAATGGTACTCTTCCTATTTGTAGTAAGACAGAGCAATTTGTTCGATTACATTAGCATATTAATATAACTTTGACAAACTATTCACAAACACTGGATAACATTTCAAATTAAGTTATAAAGACAAAGTATTCAAAATGTAAGTGGCATATTTCTGTTTTCCGTAAAATTTGAAAAATCCTGTCTATTTCAAAAACGGAAATACTATAATTGTGTCATTAAAGTTATATTGATTTCTTCACAAATACAAACCCCAATTTGTCACGTACATATGTATTTCAGACGAATATGATTAGGAAGCTTCTCTAAGTTTCTACTTAAATCTGAACTCATCAACACACTTCATCACAAGATGGTTGGAAATGAAATTATGGAGTAAACAATCGAAAAAAAATATCAAATTTGTTTTTACATATTTCACAGATACTCCTCCTAAATAAGGAATGGATATTATGTGGTGGTTTATGTAAAAATTATTAATGACCGAAATGAATTGTGTACAATTTTGTAAAATGTTAGTACGTTAGTGGCATAAAATAGAAAAAAAGGCATTTATATTTACTCTTTAATTAAGCGTTGTAGAAAACTGACTGACGAAATATTACTGATGAAATGTAATTGATCTGCAGCACGTATGCTAGGATTTGTTTTTGTACAGAGAATACATTAATTTACTTCATTGACTAAGACGGATGCACGTACACAAAACATTTGTGTACATTAATCTGTCTCAACCTAGAGATTTATGTCTGGAACAAATCCGTAGCTCTTATAATTAACTTCATCTGAGAGTAAACCCACCTTAATTACAATAGTACACCCTATCGGATAGATGGATGTATGTTGTTTAACGTCACAATTTAGGCCATTAATTACACCGATTACTCCCATCTGCCTCTTACAAATAACGATATCTGTTTCTTGCTTCTCGCGGGTTCAGAAATATCTCCTAATAATACAGTGTTTTTAATAAAACTTAGACTTTTCGGTTGAGGAACATCTTCAACTGAAGGAATCTTAACTTTGATATCAGCCAATAGTTCCTCGTTATTAATCCTAGTGTTGGGTATCTTTTGAACTGCGTTTATTCTGCTCACTGCTGTATTACGGAGATCAATAATATAGTCTTTTGACTTCTCGATAAATACTTTAGACATCTGAAGTTCAGCATTTCCTTCATCTTGTCTTTGTTGTAATTTCAGATTCAGTGAACTATATTGTTCCTGTAGTTGTTTGTTTATTTTGGTATAATGATCCTTTAACATCAGCTTTACACTTTCCATTTCTCTGTTGAACCTCTCCTTTGTGTTGTCTAGTCTTTTAAGATGATCATCTGCTAATTTCCCTCTCTGATTAAGTATATCAATCACATCATTCTTAACATTTCCATTTTCAAATGTAAAATCACAGACTTTGTGGTGATAGTGATCTCCTAGCTTGCATACAAGACATACACCTTTTTGACAGGCCATGCAGAAAACTTTAATATGCTGGTCATGTTTCTGACATGTTATATGATGCAGGGAACATCCGTCAACTGCCATCTGCGGATGGTTTGGATAATGTATGTCATGTTTTCCTTTACAATCAGAGCACATGGTTATTGCACACTGAAAGCAATGGTTGGAAATGTCATTCTTCTCACATATCTTACAAATTGTCATTCCCTCTTATCAATCTGTTCAATCGCAGTTTTTACTTTGTTGTAATAGAAAAAGGCAGGTAAATTTTCAAGGGACCCTTCTGGTACCTCTGTTAAAGTGCTACACACAGGACAAGATATCACGTTGGTTCCGGTATCACTGATCTTCTCTGCTGCCTCTAGCAATCCTTGTATGCATGTACCGCAGAACGCATGGTGGCATGTGAGAAATCTTGGGTCTCTGTCCTGGAATTGTTCCAAACAAATTTCACAGATGGTAATCCCTCCAAGGTCAGCACACGGAGCAGCACTTGCCATTTTCTACAAAATATAATGATAGCGACAATAAAGGAAAGGTGTTTTAGAATTAAATGGCTAAACTAATTTATTTATTGTCTTCTAGTCGTTACCACTTGAACCAGTTGATATATTACTGCAAATGATGAAGCTCATCAGTCTGCATACAATTTCAAGTAAACATCATTTTTACTTTCTAACATAAAAATTATAGGTGCATGCAGTCTTATCAAATACCAAACTTACACAGCATTTATCAACTGACTCTTATAATCTCAATCTCTCTCTCTCTCTCTCTCTGTGATGTATGTATGTGTGTGTGTGTTGTGTGTGTCTGCGTGTTTCAGCTTGGGACAGTTTAACGTTTTAATGCACTGTTATGGCACATAAACGAAGAAAACCCAAACAACAAATTGTAGCAATCTCTACATTTTCCATGTTGTTTATTCTTGTTTTTGATATTATTATTATTCTGTCATTTGCTAAATCTGTGAGTGTTTTGACAGTCAACACTTATTGTCTGATGATCAAGAATTATTAATAACCACGAAAAAAAAGTTTTGTATACACGTAGGGCCGGAAAAATCGGTAGCTCGGTCGCCCGAGACGTGTGTGGATTTTGTCTTCAGGCTAGTGAGTAGTCTAAAACACTACCCCGGCCGCGCTACTGCCATTTTGAGGCAAGATATGGGGTATTCTCAATTAAGTTCGTTTTCCATAGAATGATTTTCTGCTGTTTTGGAACTCTTCGCCGTGGAAGAAATGCACTGATATATTTGGCTTGATCGATTTAGTCCCACTAAGAACTCTAGAAGATCTAAAACAATGTGTTTATTATTTTCCCAAATATGCCCACTAAAAACACCCTCGCCGATAACCCACCAACCCGCGCTAAAACGCACTGTTCCCGATCGTAGGATGGATTTTGGACCGATTTTCAGCAGAAAATGGGTCATGATAAACGCTAAATATTTTTATCCAATGTATTTCTGATATGAAACAATGCAAACATCCACTGCTGTAAGCATTTCAAATGTCATATGTTATAAATATTTACTAAATATAAGAACCATCATTGAAGGATGGGAGAGATTTTGGTGGGCTAGTGATCTTGGCTGGTAAAGGTCCATTTTGCATTATGATGGTCAAGTGACTTAAGTACTCCCTCGTGATTGGCCAGTTGTCTTTGCATTAAAACTTCATTGAGGAACTCCCTTGGCCATGAATTTATGAATTTGATGTAATTGCATGTGATTGCCGATTACCATTATATAACAGTGTTCATTTTTGCATATTATGTAATATAGATTTAATTAATATAAATTGATTATATTTAGTTATTTTGTATTTCTTGTATTTTCTTTTTAACTGCTCATTTGACGCCCTATATTATCGCCCACTCCAGTGCTTACCATAAGATCTTGGTTTTTGCTTGTGTATGTTTTAATTTTCAATTATTTCATTTCTATAATTATAATGAATTATACTAGACATCAGTTGCTTGCCTTACGACCCTATGGTGGTAATACCATTTGTTTAGCGATGTGCCCACGCAGTGGAAAACATCCAAAGCAGATTGGGTCTGAACTCTGATGCAAGTAATTTTATCTCTCTGCCAATAACACTAGATATATAATGCCACAGCTGTACAAAATGTACAAAGTATTGGTCTTTTAAATTGCCAGCCGATCTGTAATAAATCTGATGAAATATCTGATGTTGTTAAGGATATGGATCTTTATGCTCTTGTCATTACAGAGACTTGGCTGACTGCTAATGTTTCAGACCAGAAATTTGTTGGTGATGTGACTCCAGCTGGATATTCATTCAATCATGCAGTTCGGATTCACAAGAAAGGTGGGGGAGTCGGCATTCTTTGAAGTGTGAAACCCATTTGTGCTTTCAGGGTAAGTCTTTTGAAAATTACCAACTGACTTTTATATCTGGGGGGATAAGTGTTCGTGTAGCTATTATCTACGATTACACCCCACTAAGAAAAGTGGCCTGAAAGCAACATATTTCTTCAAGGAATTTTCGGGATTTGTTGACTCTCTTTCTACCAACAGTATTCATCTGTTGATCTTACTGGATTTCAATATACATTGGGATTGCCAGAGGAATGCAGATACCAAACAACTGGCTGACATTCTTAGATCTGCCATCTCAGGCAGCATGTCCAAGAAAGAACACACAGACATGGTCACATCTTAGAGCTTGTCATCTCCCGTGATGATGACAATTTGATTAAGGGTGTGTTTGTGTCTTCCATGCTGTCTGATCATTTCCTTGTTAACATTAATGTATCTTTACAGAAACAATCTGTTTCAGCTAAAGTTATTTCATATAGAAAATATAAGTCGATTGACAAGAAGGCTTTTCTTGCTGATCTGTGAGTCTCTTCTGTGGTATTTGATCCTCCAGATGATGTGGATCATCTGGTGGATCTCTATGATGGTACATTGAGAGACATTTTAGATGAACATGCACATCTAAGGACAAAGGAAATACCAAGACGACCAATGCTTCCATGGTACAATAAGAACATATAGGCTGCAAAGAGACACAGAAGGTATTGTGAGTGGCTGTGGATCAGGACCAGTTTTTGTGTTCATTTTGAAATGTTCAAGGTCAGTAAAATTCTAGTTAATATTACCTTTGCCTCTGCTAAATCTGGATATTACAATAACTTCTTCTGACAAAAAATATTTAATATATATAGTGGGTTCCAGTCCAGCACCTTATCACAGGGTAAGCCATTGGTAGAAGAGTCTTGCATATCCCTGATGCATACATTTGAGCCTTTTACAGAGACTGATATCAGACAGTTGTTGAAAAAGTCATCTATTGTTTTCTGTTCAGTTGACCCTATGCCTACATGGCTTGTGAAAGATTGTCTGGATGTTCTGATAAGCCCAATTACAAATATAGTTAATAAATCATTATCTCTGGGTGTTTTTCCAAGATCCACGAAAGCTGCCTTTATAAAAACCATTAATAAAAAACCACACTATGGACTGTAATATTCTAAACAATTACAGACCTGTTTAAAATCTTACATTTGTATCTAAAGCTATAAAAAAGGTAGTTGCTTTCCATCTAAAAAATATTTAATCAATAATAGCCTTAATGAATCACTACAGTCTGCCTATAAAAGTGGTCACAGCACTGAAACAGCCTTGGTTCGAGTGAACAATGATATTATGATGTCAATTGATCAAGGTAAGCCAGTAATACTTGTTCTTCTGGACTTGTCTGCTGTATTTAATACAGTTGACCATAATATACTTTTCTCTAGGTTAAAAGACATGTTTGGTCTGTCAGGTAGAGTACTTGAATGATTTTGATCCTAGCTGTAACAACGCTCCCAGAGAGTGTCTGTTTATGGTATTTTATCTGACATTCAGTTTTTGTTATCTGGTGTACCACAGGGATCAGTTCTTGGTCCTCTGGTTTTCACAATGTATACCCGTCATAATGGGTCCGTACAAAATATGTGGGTTATTTTCGACCAATGTATTAACATGTATGAACATGTCACATCAGTATGCCGAGCTGCCTACTACCATCTTAAGAGCATCCACTATTTAAAAGCATTCTTGACACAAGAATCACTTGTAACTGTAGTTCATGTCTTTGTTACATCTCGTATAGACTACTGTAACTCCCTGTTATATGGCATATCTGATTATAACATTAATCACCTTCAGCGAATTCAGAATAGTGCAGCTCGCATTGTAACAAATACTAGAAAATATGATCATATCACCCCAATTCTTCAAAAACTACATTGGCTACCTGTTAGACAGCGTATCCATTTTTAAGATTCTGTTAATAACTTATAAATCTATTAATGATATGGCGCCAGAATACCTGTGTGAACTGGTGTCCATTAGAAAGTCATCCCGAAAACTCAGGTCATCCAGTCAGATACTATTGGAGGTGCCAGTGTCTCGGCTCAAGTCATATTGTGATTGTGCGTTTAGTGTTGCAGCCCCCACTTTGTGGAATAAGTTGCCGGCAAATATTAGAAATGCGTCGACTCTTGGAAATTTTAAGTCTCTTCTAAAAACACACCTATTCAAGGTCACTTTCACAGATAAATAATTATTATCTTTTAAATCATTACAGGGTTTTTACAGACATTATTTGGGGTATTATTATATTACATATTATTTGTACAGCGCCTTTGAATGGCTCCTGCTAGTAAGGGCACTTTATTAAATATACATTATCATTATAAACTAATTAATTTTGTCTGATATCTTACATCATCGATGTTCTGAGATAACCCCTTAATGGTAGATATAACTGATATATTCGGGAAATAATGTTAATTAATTAACCTTTTTTAAATATGTAGAAACACAACAATTAATTGACGTTAATAAGACAACTGAAATGGTTAATAATCTTAGTTTAATAAGTAATCAATTTATTATAATAACGTTTAGAGTTCTAAAAGCTAAATTATCCGTGACATACACGTACTAGCTGACCAACAACATATTTGTTATAAACGTGTTTTGATCATGTGACCGCTCGCAAATCCACCATCATCGGAAATATTATAATAATTATTGTAGGCTAATAATTAATAATGTTTTTCACTATTTATGACAACTTTAAATGTAATGCGTTGTAAGACATCCAACAGTTAATTAAGACCGGTCAGTTTAATCAGCTTCGAAATACGGGCTGTAATCAGTTCGTTTATGTCTTTCATGATGCCTTGCTGGTCTTGCATAAATTTAGATACATTTCGACGATTTAAATCGTGACCAAAAGTTGGCCAGCTCATAGATCATATATAGTAATAACTCTACTTTGGGTAGAACATTATATTATATTAAATTCAAAGAACTCCCCAAAGCCAAGCAAATTATTTTAATGTTAATTAATACTGAAGTTGGAAGCGAGTCCGATAGATTCAGTAATTTTAGGTCAATGGATTCAGTATGGCCCTGTCATAGCAGTTGATATGAATTATGGACTATTGCCCTCGTCTTAATTGTTTGGAGTTATCAGTAAATGTATTTACATTTATATATTTTGACATACAGGCACGCACATACATATACATACATACACACATACACACACACATACATAAACACACACATACATACACACATAAATACATACACACACACATAGACATACAACACATACATACACATATACATACACACACAAACATACAATACATACACACATACATACACACAGAAATGTCTCTCTACTTCCCCCCCAGTTTCTCCATATTGATATTGCTTGGTTTTATTCTTTTTAGTTGTTATCGTTCTAACAGAGTGTTTATTTTGATCTTGCCTATCAGCATTCTAAAACGTCTTTGTCTATAACCAAGAAGTGTTTGTCCATAAACCAAAAACTGTTTGTCCGTAAGCCAAAAACTGTTTGTCCGTAAGCCAAAAACTGTTTGTCCGTAAGCCAAGAAGTGTTTGTCCATTAGCCAAAAAGTGTTCATCCAGAAGCCAAAAAGTGTTTGTCCACAAGCCAAAAAGTGTTTGTCCATAAGCCAAAAAGTGTTTGTTCATAAGCCAAAAAGTGTTTGTTCATAAGCCAAAAAGTGTTTGTCCATAGCCAAAAAATGTTTGTCCATAAGCAAAAAGTGTTTGTCCATACGCCAAAAAGTGTTTGTCCATAGCCAAAAAGTGTTTGTCCATAAGCCAGACGATGCAAATAAACAAATTGACTTATACTCATCGGACCGTTCTCAGCCTAATTAATAACCTTACATGACTCATCACATAGATAACAATCATAGACGTCAGTTTGATGAGACTTTATTGATTTATTACTGATAAAAAGTCGTAAAAACAATACATGAGATTACTACTTGAGTAGATAAATGCAGATTAGAAGAGATAACCTATAGGTACGCAGCATAGCATAGCTCTAACTAATAAGCTTTCCGTATATCTGGTCCCTACTAGTTAACCCTGCACAGCAACTACTACTGTTACTAATTCTACTTTGCTATTATGTATCCCTACGTGTTTCGTCCGAGACGTTGTTTTGTTGTTCGGGGAGGATCCCCAGACTATCGCTTATTGGGCACAGCCTCTATGTTGAAGTGGTTGAGAAACCTCCTCCCCCACCACTCACAGGGGAGCAGTACGGAAAGATGGAGCCGAAATACCCTGATATGTCTCACCACTATTATTTATCAATTTTAATTACCATAACAGCTGTCTCCTGTATAGGTCTCCTATCCGTTAATACCTTCCCTTCCTTCTTGATTTCAGTGGCTGTTTCAGAATTTTACAAGTCCAATTATGTTATTAACAATAACAAAATAAAATACATCCCCCCCCCCATAACATCTTCATTGTGTCTAGTACAAGTAACTGTAAGCTTATGTGATTAATAGGTTGATATTGTTCAATAAAATTTAATAAGATTTTGTCTGAAATAAATATACATCTAGGTAGATCTTGATAGGGCCTACTGTTTGTGTCGTGTCAAGTAGGGGCGTGTCTACTTGTTATGCTTATTTTTAAATATCCTTTATTTAAAAAAAAAAGATCATATCTCATTTTACACTAGCTTTCTTTTCTTTCGGGAAACGGAAAGAAATGTCTTTCTTTGTGTATGTGTTTCATCTTACTGCAGCCGAAAGCGGCGCAGAATGAACCATTGCCATTAGGCGCCGCGTAAACAAAGTGAGCTGTCCGTGACAAGCCGCCCCCAGTCACTACGCTCCTTGTCACTCACTACCCTCCTTTTCTTGTTATAAATAGTCTTTGCTAGGATCACTGACCTAAAAGAAAACTAGACCGAACACGGCCGCTGATTTGATGGCAAACAGGTCACAACTTCCGGTAATGGTAATAAGAACGCAGACTGCGAAATCAGGTTTATAAACATGGTTAATTATTGTTGTATCGATAGTTGCATAAGCGGGATGTGTTTTCATCAGTAAGTAGAAGGAACACATTTAAAATAGCTGCTAAAGCGGGTTTGTTTTGGCGAGAAATTAAGCTTAACTGTTATTATAATTAGCCTATTCGTCAACCCCGGCCCATCTCTGGCGTTTGATCCCTACTAAACTTTACGTAAAGCAACATTTACATAGTTAAGGCATATAATAGGATAGGAGTAATACAGCTTGTCTGCACAAACAAAACTATAATGCACACATCACAAGAAAGGTCCGTATTCATAGGTTTAAAGCTCGAAGCGCAGACGCTTCAACGTTGTTGTGGTTTTTTTTGCCTCTACCGGAAGTCAGCGCTGTTTGGTCATGGCGGCACAATCAAACACCACCGAGTGCTCGGTCTAGTTTTCTTTCAGGTCAATGGCTAAGACCATTAGCCTGAAAGAAAACTAAACCGATCACGGCCGCCTATTTTATGACGGGAAATTAAACTTAACTATTATATTTAGCCTGTTCTACAACCCCCCTTCTCTCTCTAGTGTTTTATCCCAACTAGACTAGATCTACGGACTTGTATAAAATTAAATTTACATATTTGATAACATATATATATATATATATATATATATATATATATATATATATCACTAGAAATAATACAGCTACTGACATTCGTGGAAAGGACGTGTCCTTATTTAAATGTTAGACATGAAACAACCAAACTAGACTACCTGTCTATACATGACACACACTACTCACGTTCTCTTGTCGCAGATAATGTAGCTTCTATAGCGATGATACCTTGCACAGGTTGTAACACAGGTGTTAAATACAGCTGTCTTCGGTTGTTGTTTAATGACCTTCTTACATTGACAGTTAACGCTATCTCGTCGTCCTCAAACTAAATACATTAACACGATAATGAACGTTCCCGTTTATATTGATTGTGACTCTTCTGTTACTTCAATATCAGAAATGTCCTCTAACCCTGTTTTCTTTCGGGTCAACTGCTAACACGACAACACCGCAATGCATTGTGGTATTGATCATCTTTGTTTCTGGAAAGAGGCTTGTTTTCTGGGTTTTCCGACTACCGGTTTCGGAATTTCGAATTAATCGTTAATATGAATCATATTAAGGGCGTATAAGTCTCAACACGTATGCACAGACACACAGAGTGTTATGACATATATCACCCAGATAAAAACACCTTGTGCTAAATACCCCCTGGACATTTACCCACTTCATCAATATTTTAACTTGTCACATATAATACTTTAAGATGATGTTAGCACCCGCTCAATGTAATGTGTTTTTTAATAATGATCTTGGATATTTTAGCGCTAGCCTAGTGGTAGTTTAGTGTTACCATCCGTGAATATACAAGTTAATTTGTAGCTCGACTTACATCCTTTGTTATACATATGTATTCGAATGTGCTTGAACCACATACTAACACAACAAGAAACATATCATGGTGTCAGAAGACAAAGTGAATATTACATTTGATGTGTAATAGTAACTCATCTGTCTTCACGAAGTCGCAATTTTTTGATGAACCTTTCTGGAAATTGCCGTTTCATTAGCATAAATTATGCATGCGTCATATTGGGTGATCTAGGTCATATGCACCGAGAACATTATGAGGACTCTGCTGTCAAAACACATAGCGTAAATAATGGCTGAAATGACAGGATTGCCTTTTTTATCTAAAAGTTTAAATCATTATGTGAACTGGTATTTTCTTGTCCGTTGTTTTCACTAGGATATCTTACGTGGATTTTACCCCCTTGTGTTTTTGTATGTTCTGTTGGTGTATGTTTGGCCGACTGCAGCGCCACTTCCAGAATTGAACTCGGGACCTGTGTCGATTCGACCTCTTCCTGAACCTTGCTTGGGTCCTCCTCTGCCTTTGCCAGCAGGTCGTTGGGCAGTCTCTGGATCAGAGCCTGGATGCTGCCCATTGTCAGGAAGATAGACAGCATGTGGCCGATTGTGGCCGTGAGTGTTGCTGTGGTGGAGTCTGTATGTGTTGTCTGTATTGGTGTTGTCTGTTGTTGTATGTGGGGTGTTTTGTCGTGTGGGGAAGTCTGCCTCCGACAATAGTGCCGGCATTATTTGAGAAGGTCGGGGTGTGATTGTTTATGTGGGGGCGTTTGTTTTAATGCCCACAGAGCCGGGGCTGTAACTGGGACGGGGGGTGTATTTGACGGGACTGAACTCCCAACCTTTTCTGGATTGTGTGTATACCGTCTCCTTCGTTTTGCCTCTACCGGAAGTCAGCGCTGTTTGGTCATGGCGGCACAATCAAACACCACCGAGTGCTCGGTCTAGTTTTCTTTCAGGTCAATGGCTAGGACCATTAGCCTGAAAGAAAACTAAACCGATCACGGCCGCCGATTTTATGGCGGGAAATTAAGCTTAACTATTATATTTAGCCTGTTCGACAACCCGCCTTCTCTCTCTAGCGTTTTATCCCAACTAGACTAGATCTACGGACTTGTATAAAATTACATTTACATATTTGATAACATATATATATATATATATATATATATATATATATATATATATATATATCACTAGAAATAATAGAGCTATTGACATTCGTGGAAAGGACGTGTCCTTATTTAAATGTTAGACATGAAACAACCAAACTAGACTACCTGTCTATACATGACACACACTACTCACGTTCTCTTGTCGCAGATAATGTAGCTTCTATAGCGATGATACCTTGCACAGGTTGTAACACAGGTGTTAAATACAACTGTCTTCGGTTGTTGTTTAATGACCTTCTTACATTGACAGTTAACGCTATCTCGTCGTCCTCAAACTAAATACATTAACACGATAATGAACGTTCCCGTTTATATTGATTGTGACTCTTCTGTTACTTCAATATCAGAAATGTCCTCTAACCCTGTTTTCTTTCGGGTCAACTGCTAACACGACAACACCGCAATGCATTGTGGTATTGATCATCTTTGTTTCTGGAAAGATGCTTGTTTTCTGGGTTTTCCGACTACCGGTTTCGGAATTTCGAATTAATCGTTAATATGAATCATATTAAGGGCGTATAAGTCTCAACACGTATGCACAAACACACAGAGTGTTATGACATATATCACCCAGATAAAAACACCTTGTGCTAAATACCCCCTGGACATTTACCCACTTCATCAATATTTTAACTTGTCACATATAATACTTTAAGATGATGTTAGCACCCGCTCAATGTAATGTGTTTTTTAATAATGATCTTGGATATTGTAGCGCTAGCCTAGTGGTAGTTTAGTGTTACCATCCGTGAATATACAAGTTAATTTGTAGCTCGACTTACATCCTTTGTTATACATATGTATTCGAATGTGCTTGAACCACATACTAACACAACAAGAAACATATCATGGTGTCAGAAGACAAAGTGAATATTACATTTGGTGTGTAATAGTAACTCATCTGTCTTCACGAAGTCGCAATTTTTTGATGAACCTTTCTGGAAATTGCCGTTTCATTAGCATAAATTATGCATGCGTCATATTGGGTGATCTAGGTCATATGCACCGAGAACATTATGAGGACTCTGCTGTCAAAACACATAGCGTAAATAATGGCTGAAATGACAGGATTGCCTTTTTTATCTAAAAGTTTAAATCATTATGTGAACTGGTATTTTCTTGTCCGTTGTTTTCACTAGGATATCTTACGTGGATTTTACCCCCTTGTGTTTTTGTATGTTCTGTTGGTGTATGTTTGGCCGACTGCAGCGCCACTTCCAGCATTGAACTGGGGACCTGTGTCGATTCGACCTCTTCCTGAACCTTGCTTAGGTCCTCCTCTGCCTTTGCCAGCAGGTCGTTGGCTGTCTCTGGATCAGAGCCTGGATGCTGCCCATTGTCAGGAAGATAGACAGCATGTGGCCGATTGTGGCCGTGGGTGTTGCTGTGGTGGAGTCTGTATGTGTTGTCTGTATTGGTGTTGTCTGTTGTTGTATGTGGGGTGTTTTGTCGTGTGGGGAAGTCTGCCTCCGACAATAGTGCCGGCGTTATTTGAGAAGGTCGGGGTGTGATTGTTTATGTGGGGGCGTTTGTTTTAATGCCCACAGAGCCGGGGCTGTAACTGGGGCGGGGGGTGTATTTGACGGGACTGAACTCCCAACCTTTTCTGGATTGTGTGTATACCGTCTCCTTCGTTTTGCCTCTACCGGAAGTCAGCGCTGTTTGGTCATGGCGGCACAATCAAACACCACCGAGTGCTCGGTCTAGCTTTTAGGTCAAAGCTAAATTCCCGAAAGAAAACTAAACCGTCACGGCCCCGATTTTATGACGGAAATTAAACAACTATTATATTTAGCCTGCGACAACTCCCTTCTCTCTCTAGCGTTTTATCCCAACTAACTAGATCTACGGACTTTTATAAAATTACATTTACATATTTGATAACATATATATATATATATATATATATATATATATATATATATCACTAGAAATAATAGAGCTACTGACATTCGTGGAAAGGACGTGTCCTTATTTAAATGTTAGACATGAAACAACCAAACTAGACTACCTGTCTATACATGACACACACTACTCACGTTCTCTTGTCGCAGATAATGTAGCTTCTATAGCGATGATACCTTGCACAGGTTGTAACACAGGTGTTAAATACAACTGTCTTCGGTTGTTGTTTAATGACCTTCTTGCATTGACAGTTAACGCTATCTCGTCGTCCTCAAACTAAATACATTAACACGATAATGAACGTTCCCGTTTATATTGATTGTGACTCTTCTGTTACTTCAATATCAGAAATGTCCTCTAACCCTGTTTTCTTTCGGGTCAACTGCTAACACGACAACACCGCAATGCATTGTGGTATTGATCATCTTTGTTTCTGGAAAGAGGCTTGTTTTCTGGGTTTTCCGACTACCGGTTTCGGAATTTCGAATTAATCGTTAATATGAATCATATTAAGGGCGTATAAGTCTCAACACGTATGCACAAACACACAGAGTGTTATGACATATATCACCCAGATAAAAATCCCTGGACAAAAACACCTTGTGCTAAATACCCCCTGGACATTTACCCACTTCATCAATATTTTAACTTGTCACATATAATACTTTAAGATGATGTTAGCACCCGCTCAATGTAATGTGTTTTTTAATAATGATCTTGGATATTTTAGCGCTAGCCTAGTGGTAGTTTAGTGTTACCATCCGTGAATATACAAGTTAATTTGTAGCTCGACTTACATCCTTTGTTATACATATGTATTCGAATGTGCTTGAACCACATACTAACACAACAAGAAACATATCATGGTGTCAGAAGACAAAGTGAATATTACATTTGGTGTGTAATAGTAACTCATCTGTCTTCACGAAGTCGCAATTTTTTGATGAACCTTTCTGGAAATTGCCGTTTCATTAGCATAAATTATGCATGCGTCATATTGGGTGATCTAGGTCATATGCACCGAGAACATTATGAGGACTCTGCTGTCAAAACACATAGCGTAAATAATGGCTGAAATGACAGGATTGCCTTTTTTATCTAAAAGTTTAAATCATTATGTGAACTGGTATTTTCTTGTCCGTTGTTTTCACTAGGATATCTTACGTGGATTTTACCCCCTTGTGTTTTTGTATGTTCTGTTGGTGTATGTTTGGCCGACTGCAGCGCCACTTCCAGAATTGAACTCGGGACCTGTGTCGATTCGACCTCTTCCTGAACCTTGCTTAGGTCCTCCTCTGCCTTTGCCAGCAGGTCGTTGGGCAGTCTCTGGATCAGAGTCTGGATGCTGCCCATTGTCAGGAAGATAGACAGCATGTGGCCGATTGTGGCCGTGAGTGTTGCTGTGGTGGAGTCTGTATGTGTTGTCTGTATTGGTGTTGTCTGTTGTTGTATGTGGGGTGTTTTGTCGTGTGGGGAAGTCTGCCTCCGACAATAGTGCCGGCATTATTTGAGAAGGTCGGGGTGTGATTGTTTATGTGGGGGCGTTTGTTTTAATGCCCACAGAGCCGGGGCTGTAACTGGGACGGGGGGTGTATTTGACGGGACTGAACTCCCAACCTTTTCTGGATTGTGTGTATACCGTCTCCTTCCTGGCAGGACACACCTTGTATGCGATCATGTGGTTTTGGTTTTGTTGTTCGGGGAGAATCCCCAGGCTGTCGCTTAATCAGCACAGCCTAATAAGATCATGAGTCCCGCGTCCTTGGGACCCTGTTTGCCGCAGTGGTAACATCGGACTCTGGTCCTACAGTGCTTCGCGGTGTGGCACCGGAAGCATTGTGGAGGGTCCCTGAGGAAATGTCTGACGGGAGGTATCCTACACAGGGGGATCCTGAAGGAGTCCTCCGGCTTTTGTTTGCCAGAAAACACACTGATCTAGTGGGGGTATCCCCCTTCAGTAGTTTGGTGACCTCTGTGACCCCTAATGTTGATCTGATGTAATCCAGGGGGTGTCTAGCGACACACCCGAGATAACGTGCCTTTAAGGTCCTAGGATTCCCCGCCAGCTCCTTCATTTCTGATAATCTGAGGTTTGTTTCCGGGCAGGAAGTCCACGGCATCCTGATGATGGACGATGTGAAGAGCGCGGGCCTGATTTCGTCTAAGGCGACGGCCACCTCGAATACAGTCTTCCACGGCTTGCATAGAACAATCTGCAACAGGAAAACCTGCTTGGTTTGGCTTTGTATATGGTCCTTGGTAATAACGCTCTATATATAAGCTCCCTGGTTCGTTATAGTTTCCCGTTATGATACACTTGTTCAGCTGTAAATATGAACATTATGATTTGGTGCTGTTCAATTCAAGGAAATACACAGGAATGATGATCGGAATTTACGTATTTACACGGTTGTTTATATATATATATATATTATATATATATATATATATATATAGTGTGTGTGTGTGTGTGTGTGTGTGTGTGTATACACGAGTTATTAAAATATGTCCTAATGATTATTAAGATGAATCTGACACCTGATATTAGTCCATAAATATACCAGATATATTCAGCAGAAGACAATAATCATAGAACATTGTTTGTATTAATATTTGAATATGTTATGGGCGTTTGTGAAACGTTACATTCTAATGGAATTTTAATTTAACAAAATTATTAATATTTTTATAATATTAATAAAGCAAAGAGCCATTACTATACACAAGTATTTCACAGTTCCAGGGGATTGGTAAAATAACATAATCCCATAGGACATAATTCCCTCACATAAACAACGTATTTTTTTTCTAATTAACAAACAAACATAAAAACTAATATTTTAACCTATTCAAGATTATTTTGCCAATTCTCATAAATCTTACTCGTAGATCTATTACAATGTCTATGTGAGGGTTTCATGAGGACTTCCCTCATAGTAGTACGTAGCTTGGTTGCTGAGACAACTGAGAGGGTTAGCACTGGTTGCATTCTTCATCTCAAGGTCATTGCTGATGGCAGTCTTGCACGATAATACAACGCGGTTGGAACATTGCCATCTGATGGCAGACTTCTTGGTATCCATTCTGTATGACCTTCAGTCCACCCTTCTGACTTTTGATGACCTTCATTATGGTAGTAATAATAGTTCTGGTAATAATTAGATCTGGTAATATTGTTGGCAGATAATACCTGGCATCTATGAACAATGGGCTAGTGGATTCCCATTTAAAAGTGACAATGGTGTGACCTCCGCTGATACAAAGCAGCTTAACAAATGTCAGGTTTAGTTTACTTCACTGGTCCGACGCCTTCTAAAGGACAATTGAAATTTACATTTTAACTTTGGCTTCCTTGCAAACAATGAAGTAGTGACTTCCTATCGAAACTACAAGTATGTGACTTCCAATGATAACAAGAAGATTAACAAATGGCGGGTTTAATTTGTTTACAAATTGATCTCTCTCATCTCTGATTGTGAATTAAACTAAATTGTGATTTATCAAGTATTACATTCAATTTATTGTAAATAAACAAACAACAACAAAATTCATTTCAATGAAATTTTTTGTCCCGAGATGATTTTGTCATGATAAAATTTTGTTCTGAAGGTTTCATGTCCTGAATTCCCAAGAAATGCACACACACTAAATAAATGTAAGATTTAAATGTATTTTGTTATGATTTTGAGTGGATAAAATCATAACAGATTTATGAATCAGCAGCTGCTTTACCGTTATGTGATGTATCATTTATGGCCCACATTTAGAATGTTTATGGTTTGTAATGATGGACCTTGTCAAATGTCAAGTGACAATAAGTGTAATAATTATTGTAATTTGATTTACTGTTCAAATACAACATATATGTGATATAATATTCAAAATAATTTGTTATTGCTACAATAATTAATCATTTCATAATTTAACTTATATGTATTTTGTGTTATTTCATGATTAGAGATATAATTATGTCTATTGACTAATCCACATCTTTTTATTTTTAAATTTGTCATGAATGTTTTTAATGTTATGTTAAGGGGGGATGCATTATATAAGCAATGCTTCAAACATCCTCGTTTTCAACATTATATATGTGTTTGCTTTCATTAAAATTATGTATTATGAATGGTGAAATAAACGAATTGAAATTGAATTGAATAATTTGTGTAATTCAAAGCATTAAACCTTATCAAGATCTGCATAGTCATTTATTTGTTTGTTAATAACTGAATAACAGGAGATAAATTAGTCAGGAAGAGTTGAAGTTTACAGTTATTTTCCCTCCAAACCAAGTTAATGATGGCTTTCTTAGCCATGATGACCGCATATCATTCTAAGCAACACCTGGAGCCATCTCAAAATTGTCTGGGACAATAGATGTATGTTTCATATATATATATTAACACAGTTTATTAAAATTTTAAAAACAACTTTGTTATTGATATGTCAGATGCTAGTGAAAATTATGATGGTGCAGGGTATGTGATGTCTTAATCCTAATTTTGCATTTAATAGGAATGGCATAAACTTCTTCCAGTAGATATATGCCACTAAACTAAGTAACGTTCGGCGCGATTTGCATTGAAAGTGAACCTTTTTTCTCTTCTGAATCAGATGTTCTTACAATGTTTACTACATATAAATATCAAGGGTGTTAATAGTCTAATGTAATTTTTTTAAATTGTGATTTTTCTTGAAAAACCTTCCCGATCTGTCCCGCTAAAAACGTCACCTGTCGGCGTAAATATCTGCTCTTCTTTGCAAAACACCATACGTGACTACCTAACAGTCACCATTAATAGTCATGCTGACTACTGAAGTAGTCGGCTAACATTATTATACATGTGTTGATACCCAAGAGTAGTCAAACTGACTATGGCTTGTTTTCAGTATTTGGCTGCTTCCGAAAAAGTGCTCAGTGACCTTGAAGAATCTACTCGTGAACAGGAAGTGAACCAGAACTGGATGAAAGCAAGATTTCTCATCACTAGATCTTTGATGTGTGACCCAATCAAGAGACAGACGACACAGTTGGATGTCTTAGTCGAACTTATCCTGTATTCCAATCTAATAAAACCTCAGAATATGGATTTCTATCGGATACATGGCTGACTTAGTTATAAATACAGACATTTTGATTGTTTCAAACATGATCATCTCCATAATACGTTAAATTATTGGTATCATCTCGAGTAATTGTGAATAATTTTACCAAAATATATAGATATTTTAGGTTTACATTTAACAGTGAAATTCTTCAAAACTTTTGCTCTGTTTTCTCCTGTGTTGATCGAGTTTGAATAGCAAAATAAAATCATGTGTCTTGTGCTTCTCCGTATGCAAAACCTTTTCATTAATTTGATTGGAAAGTATCTGTGTTTCCCTCGGTTATATTATGAATGTTTAAATCTGATTGAAATAAATAAAATATGTCTATGAATGTTTTGTTGCGTTACTAATTATACGGGTATACCGAGCTTTTTACATTGTATGCACAGGCCACGATCACTTCCGCATACACGTCCGTTTTTACTCCATAAGTTGCTGTTAAGAGAGACGGGTTTATCTGGCTGATCGTCTCTTTGGAGACATATTCAAATGTACGTTTTCCTGAAGAATATCTTCTAGTTTGAAACCCTTTTCTGCCATGATTGTCATAACCACCTCAACTCAAACTATGATGCCTTCATTCATGGTTGCATGTCTGTCAGGGATACGACCTCCCCATTGCCATGATGTAAGGCTGTTATACTTGTCACTCCATATCTACCACTGAGTAACACTTGAAGACGGCTTCTTAATAAAGATCTCTGTACAACCAAGAACTAACTGAGTATTTTGGAACGCGAACCACGAACGATAGTTTTTTCTTTCTTTACGTGGCCATGGGATTCACTCCTTTGACCAATCGTAGACACAGTTGATCCAATATTTGACACCGTATATTCGGATATTTTGAACATGTCTGCCAGATGACCCGTAAACAGAGATATTATCAGTGACGATGACTAGAACGTTTCTTTATCAAATCATTTCTCAGCCTTTGTTCTGTTGGATGTCTACGGTGTATCATCTTTTTTACTGCCGAATATGGATTGTGGAGTGTTATGACAGTTGAGCACAGAACGCAGTGGCGGATCTACGGGGGAATTAGGCGACAGGACCCCCACCTCTCAGGGGGTCGGAAGCCCAGAACAATCTCTAGTAGGGATCCTCCATCTTTAAATGCAATTTATCGTTTGGCAACATAATCACTAGTAGCAATAGTACTGCCAATTTGTCATTCTTAAATAACCACATGCGTGTCTGACAGCATTATTATTTAACAGATAAATAACTATATACTTCATTTTACAATAAGTTACTTAGTATAAATTGAAATATCATTGTGATTTATCTGTTAAATAATAACTTAATAAGTACAATTGTTTGACAGTTCTTCCAAGAGGAAAATATTCCTGGAGCTTGCCCTCAAATAATATTGCTCCAATACTTACCATGAGAAAGTGAAAGGTTTGTGCAAGACACACTAGGCTGAAAGACATTCTTGTTTGAAAACTTTGGTAAGCTTTATGAACACGTGCTCACTTGCCTTGATGCTATGGTTAATCCACATATTTGTCCAGGGGTTAATGAAAGTCTTTGGAATCGGGATAGCGACACCAAGACTATGGCTCATCGTTTGAAAAGTAGTCTGCGGAGTTTTGGAGTTATTGTTGGCTTCACAGTATTGAAGGATAGTTTGTATTATTTGAAACGTTGGTGAGCTAATTTACAAAGAAGATATTCTAACGTCTTTGAGGCATACACAATGATTGACGATATCAAATCAGAGATTCAATATTTCAGGGATGACTTTGTTGAAGAATTCCAGAGATGGTACGACGAAGCAAAGCAGCGGGCGTCATATGCAGGTACTAAAGAGGACATATCAAGGGTTCGAAGGGTTCAGTGCAATAGGTCGAATGTACCTGCTCACCTACCTCTTCTTTATTAGAAGAGATCAATTCGTATTACTTTTATTGATATTTTACTGTAACAGTTGTAGAACTGTTTCTCTGCAGACAATTGCTGACCAGTTATTATTTTGTTGAGTGTAATACCATCTTTAATTGTCAAACTAGGGATGCCTCCCCCCCCCCAGAGCAATTTGAATGATGGCATGACGACCTGCTAACTCCGAGGTCATTATATAATGAGGTATCCAGATGGTTCAATATGTGCTTCAGGGTGTTTGGCAGGGCTCATTTACTTGATGCTTTGATGAAATCCTTAGTATGTGCAGATCCGGATTCCTTTCCGAACATTAGAATTTTACTGATGTTAGCATTTACCCTGCCTGTCACATATGTGGAGAAGCGGAGCGTAGTTTCTCTGTGTTTAGGTTAACCAACAGCCAATTGAGAAGCTGGATGGCTGACGCAAGGTGTTGTGCCTTAATAATAATGAAAATACATTACAACACGCACATCGATTCCAAATAAATTGCAGATAGGTTCATTAAAGAACACCCTAGATGTTTGTTCAAGGCCGACCTTTTTTACTTGACGTAATAAGTATTGTACACGTCATTATTTCTTTCTCATAAGTATGCACATTGAAATAAATAGTCAATGTGCTTATTAAATATTTTAGTGACGTAATGGGCAAGCCCCCAAAATCCTAACAATCTGTATATACCGGTACACTGAATCAACACCGAGTCTCGTACCATTGAGTCTTTCTTCACAGGAATGGCTACTTTTACTAGTATTTATACGCAGTATTCACTTGAAAAATACGGATTTTTTAGTACTTCAGAAGACATCTAAGCATTACCTGATTTCCATTTTTCCTCCACAGAAACAGGGGGAGATATACCCCCCTCGCATAATGGCTTCGCCCTTGGTTAGACCCCCCACCCATCTGTCAACTGCTATTAGTCCTGAATTTAGATCCAGTGTCTACGCTACTAACGTCTGGACAGTCTTGCCAGAAAAGATAAATCCAAGTAAAGCCAATTAAAATATAACCGTTAAAATATTACCATGTTGTTTACAGTGTAATAATGGCTATTAGACACTGGCCATCAGTTTATTACCATGTTGTTTACAGTGTAATAATGGCTATTAGACACTGGCCATCAGTTTATTACCATGTTGTTTACAGTGTAATAATAGCTATTAGACACTGGCCATCAGTTTATTATCATGTTGTTTACAGTGTAATAATGGCTATTAGACACTGGCCATCAGTTTATTACCATGTTGTTTACAGTGTAATAATGGCTATTAGACACTGGCCATCAGTTTATTACCATGTTGTTTACAGTGTAATAATAGCTATTAAACACTGCCCATGAGTTTATTACCATGTTGTTTACAGTGTAATAATGGCTATTAGACACTGGCCATCGGTTTATTACCATGTTGTTTACAGTGTAATAATGGCTATTAGACACTGGCCATCAGTTTATTACCATGTTGTTTACAGTGTAATAATAGCTATTAGACACTGGCCATCAGTTTATTATCATGTTGTTTACAGTGTAATAATGGCTATTAGACACTGGCCATCAGTTTATTACCATGTTGTTTACAGTGTAATAATGGCTATTAGACACTGGCCATCAGTTTATTACCATGTTGTTTACAGTGTAATAATAGCTATTAAACACTGCCCATGAGTTTATTACCATGTTGTTTACAGTGTAATAATGGCTATTAGACAATGGCCATCAGTTTATTACCATGTTGTTTACAGTGTAATAATGGCTATTAGACACTGCCCATCAGTTTATTGCCGTGTTGTTTACAGTGTAATAATGGCTATTAGACACTGGCCATCAGTTTATTACCATGTTGTTTGCAGTGTAATAATGGCTATTAGACACTGGCCATCAGTTTATTACCATGTTGTTTACAGTGTAATAATGGCTATTAGACACTGGCCATCGGTTTATTACTAACAAAAGTCACAACCACTATTAATGATAAGGTATTGTATTTAATATCTATATGAATAATATTATTATTTGTATTAAAAATAATACCTGTCCACAATTAATGAAAAACGATATCAGAAATCTGTAGCGTGAGCATACGCAATGTCTAAGACTGCGACAGGAGACACAGACTGATGACAAGCCCATAATATATCTACATATATTAATTACTGAGAATAAGATTACTGAACTATAGTACACCAGAGATGTACACAATCCTTCCCATCAGCAAAATTGTATCTTTGTCCATCCTCAGATATCATATTTACAAATACTTCGATGCTGAAATAAAATTTTGTCTCTCCATCGTTTGTTTGTTACTGATTTTTTTGTTTTTCCATCGTTCCATTATTGCTGATATTTATTCTCTCCATCGTTCCATTATTGCTGATATTTTGTCTCTCCATCGTTCCTTTATTGCTGATATTTTGTCTCTCCATCGTTTCTTTGTTACTGATTTTTGTTTTCCATCGTTCCTTTATTGCTGATATTTTGACTCTCATCGTTTCTTATGTTACTGATATTTTGTTTTTCCTTCGTTCCATTATTGCTGATATTTTGTCTCTCCATCGTTCCTTTATTGCTGATATTTTGTCTCTCCATCGTTCTTTTAAAAGAAACTAGTCAGAAAACAAATATCAATTTACGTTAAAACACAAACTCAAAGGTTGTGTAAACTGCTGATATTTTGTCTCTCTATCGTTCCATTACTGCTGATATGTTGTCTCTCCTTCGTTCCATTACTGCTGATATTTTGTCTCGCCATCGTTCCTTTATTGCTGATATTTTGTCTCTCCATCCAATCGATATTTAAAAGAAACTAGTCAGAAAACAAATATCAATTTACGTTAAAACACAAACTCAAAGGTTGTGTAAACGGTTACATGTCATCACTAATAATCATCTCCTGGATACTGTAACAATATATTTGTCGTCCAAGATACTTCATTGAGGAAAACGTTTGGTGGAAAAATAGTAAAACTAACGATTAGTATATGGGATTTGATATATGTAAAGGGTGCACCGTGACCGACTGGAAGAAAACATTGCGTATGTTCATTCTATATAACAGACACAGATAGGTTTTCAGGAAGACGCACTCTCATCCATTTTAAACTGGCCCCACTCAACTATCGAAATAAAAGTTTTCTCTTCTCATTCATTGTTTATTTACATTGATATCCGGTTTCCGATTGATGGTATTTTATTTATGTTTACATGCAAATTCGGATCGTCGGGAAATCTCTCGCGTATTACGTCACCGTTGAGAGGGTGGGGGGGAAGCGGGTGGAACATGGAATCTCTTTACACGGTATTGCTGAAGAATGGATGACGGGAGACTCCTGAAGGCTTCATTCGAAATTCATTCTGAAATGGTTTCCTATTCGTGACGTGATGCTCCACATAAATCGTTTATATTTACCGAGTCTCACGAATGGATCACGGTCAGCGAGAGAGCGTTGCATCGGTTTTCTGACTCACTTGCGAGGTAGAAGATTTGAGCTTAACACTGAATTAGATGGAACTAAATAGTCTATCACATAGCAGTTTATACTCAACATTCAATAGATACTTGAAGCAAACAAACAAACGATACTCAGATAATTACGTAGACGGCACTGAAAATTTTATAATTAGTTGTTAAGTCACAGAAACTTACATAACTGAAACAGAAACTCGACAGCCAATCAATTACAACGTTGAACTATGACTTGTCGAATGTGGCCCATTTCTTGTACTAAATATTATTTTTATAACCGAATAATTACAAATTTCACGATCAAATTCCCGTAATTATATCATTTTAGTTTTTGGCATGATTATAACAGATCCGGAACATTGACATCTAAGGTTAAAATGGCGGGATTATCACGGTATTATGGCTCAGCAGACCCCCCTATAAATGCCACAATGCAAAGCGCGGCTGGTTTGTTTTGGTTGTTGATGTCATCATGCTTCAGACTTATTAAAATCAAGGAAAAGTAATCTTTTAAATACCAAAATGGAAAACTAAACCCAATTAATAAGGCATGCGCATAAAATATTATGTATTGAACAAAGACCAATTTTATTAAATTAACTGTTTAAATCTGTTAGTGTTATTATCATGACAAATACTTTTTTAAATCAAATACACCTAATAGATAAACAGGCTGGCATATAGATAAATATATTGATAGATAGATAGATAGATAAATTAACTGGTTACACTTCATTTTATGGAAACAAATACAGTGATACTTCACTTTACGTAAAATTCGCTCTTACGTCACTTTTCTAGAGTAAATTTCAATTTAGCGAACGTCATTACGTCCGACGTTACGTCACTTCACCCTTACGTCATAATAAAAGGACGTGAAATAAATAAATTAACATTAAAAGAAAAAAAAAAAAGCATTTTATAACACAGGTAATAAAAATATATACAATGAAGTATTTACATCGAAAGGCATTTTAAGGCATTACATCCGGTTTTCGTCAAGAATCTGCTTTTGGAACCGGTTAATGACGTAGGTATGACTGCATTCATCAACCCTCAAGCACAAGATTTGGACCATTCCAAATGGCGAGTCCTATCTGTTAGCAATAGAGAGTTTGTAAGGAATAAATCTCTGACCTGGTATCGAAAAATGGCCTCTTAATGCCAAGACTGACAATACGATCCTTAGGAAGATGAGGAAAAACATCAGAGATCAATCGTTTGTCGTCTGACGGAAGAAGCAGCACTTAAGATTTTATTGGTTAACTATCAGAACTCGTCCGGACACTACTCATCAATAAGCTCTTTACATCGTGGACGTCATATTTCGGGATCGAATCGCCGGAAACTTTGGTACATCGTCGAATTATGGAGACGTCCTTCACCGGCCAGGATGTATTGGATAGCTTTACAGGCGGACGTCTAAACGGTGTCTTTAACTCGGTTGTTTACATCTGGCAGTAGGTGACGAACTGTCCATCGTGTTGGTCAAACAGTATCGTCATATGTCTCCTTGGCCACTGTCTTCATTTCGGCAAACAACAATTGATTACTAAGCACACACACACACATATAGACTATGGACGTTTACCTAGGTTTCTGAGAGACTCTCCGGACACCCTTGATGAAGTGGCTTTTCATCACCGGAAAGTCCAGTCCAAACAACACTAATAGAAGACTGGTTATCACTATCGTGGCTATCATCCCCACACTAATGGATGAAACTCTCTCGTCAGCTTCTGTGTACGTCATTTCCGGTAGGAGCTCCTTTTTACGCTGACCCACGGCCTCGGAGCTCTCTGAAACGAACAAAGTTTTTGGTAATCCGGTTTATTCCGTGGATATTCTGATGTAGGTGTGCGTGTGCCATAATATAAACACGCCTCATTTCATTTTCTGCGATATTTCAATGATATATCAACAAGGCGGGTGATGTAACGAAGTAAAACTACTTTGCTACTCTACTCGAGTAGTTTTCGTTTCAACTAATTGGAAGCAACGAAGTAATATTTCTTTTATTTGTAACGAAGTAGTTTTATTTGGGGTATAACGCTACTTTATACTTCGTTAATTTCGTTTACTTCGCGATATTTTCGTTACTTATTTAGCCATAACATAGCCAAGAGACCATTTAAGCTGTTGCTGCAAATTACCATTATAAATATATTTTAACGTGGTGTGGTATTGAAATGAGCTTTGTAGGAAAGCCAACAGTTTAACAAGGGCTTTGCTCAGTGAACTAAAGGTGGCAGCCCATCTGCACCTCTGTGGACGCAGTGACCTTAAGGTGGCACCACATGTCTGTAAAATAATTTTGTGCACTGCGTATTTGGTCGACATATTTTGTGTTACAATAAATGTTACCTTCTACTTTTACGTCAGTGACATTTAGAAAGTAGTTTTACATTTTACTCAAGTAGATTTGTACAAGCTTACTTTTACCTCTATCCAAGTAGATTTGAAGAGGCTTACTTTTGCCTCTGCTCAAGTACGAAATAAAAGTAGTTCGGTCATCCCTGAATTATCGACATAGCAAATCACCGCAATATAAGATATCACTGAGCCAGATTATAATAAGCTGATATGTGCATTTATATTAAAATTACGAAAATGCTAAATTACCTTAAAGACGTGTCTCCTATGATGATGATGATGTCTCCTATGATGATGATGATTATTATTATTATTATTATTATTATTAAGACTAGACACGTTGTTTCATTTCCCACGATCCCCCCATAACAGATCGATGTCCTCTAAAGCCATAACATTATTATTATGATTGACACCACAAAGACAACTATTATAATATACGTTAATTTACATGCACCAGGCTAAAATAGAGACATACTTAAATACCGAATGTTATTGTTTCTTTACTGGGTATTTATGGATAAATAAATTAATTAATCCTGTAAGACATACATTTGGCTGCCAGATGTATTAAAATAACTTGAGAACTTTACCCTGATCCCGATATATATATATATATATCTGGTGCGAGGCCACATCAGTGGCGCCGCCTTTTCATGAGAACCAAACAAAAACACCGATATACAAGGATATGGCAGGTTTGTTGTTGTGTTTGTTTGTTGTTGTGTTTGTTTGTTTGTTGTTGTATTTTTTATCCGATGCTCAACAATGAACGAGATGTTTCAAATAGAGCAGATGATAATGATGTTTGATGTTTTACGGCCACGTTTATGCACATGGTAGACTAAATGGGCCGAGCGACCTCTGAAGGTAATGAGCCGAAGTTAAAGTTGAAACATCCTTCAGATATGTCCACGCCGAGATTCGAACTCGGGTGGTAGTGATCTGTGGTCCAACGCGCTACCAGTTACACCACGAAAGCGCCCCTTTACAGTAAGTGCTGTCTATTACATGCCTCTGTTCCAGTATGTTCCTTCATTATCAGACTAGACAACAGTATATACACATATAAATAGGTGTAAAACTTATTTACCAACACATTCATCGATGATGCAGACTGTGAATTCGCTTTCACTCCCTTTACACGGTAGACCATTGTGGTAAGGACCATTGCATGTCCTCTTTCTCTGATTGGTTCCTAGACCGCACGAGGCAGAACATTCCGTCCATGGTCCCCATGACAACCAGATACCACCCACTGGGCAAGGCGAAACACTGCATGCCACCACATCCTGTCGGTAACCTGGATAAGATTGTATTGATATATGTGTATATGTTGTAGGCAAGTCCCAATACTAGGTCGAATACGATTTGGCCACCACTTCACTAAAAGGTGTCGCATTCGCCCAGGAAATATCACACTTCAGAATCGAAGAAATAGGATTAAATAACCTTGCGTGAAAATTGTCACAATATTAATAATAATAACAACAATA
This sequence comes from Paralvinella palmiformis, assembly GCA_025642065.1. Lineage (NCBI taxonomy): Eukaryota > Metazoa > Annelida > Polychaeta > Terebellida > Alvinellidae > Paralvinella > Paralvinella palmiformis. Next base: position 476,409 of record JAODUP010000399.1, read on the forward strand.
GTAATAATAATATTATTAATAGTAAAAATCTTCGGTGGGAAATTGGCGAAAATGGCAACAAATGGACAATATAAAACGACGCCAAAATTTTCCGTTTTACAGTACAACACATAATCATAAATCTCGTCGAGCCAAGAATTCGCCAAATTAAAACGCCGCCATCATTTGCCTATTTACAGTATATATATATATATATATATATATATATATATATTACAATTTATCGTGATTGACAACAGTTTAGCCGGTGGTTGAAAAGCAACTGTTAGTTTATGTTATTTGACACAATTCAGCAATTCAAGAACTGTTGTCACATATTACACGTTTTCCATTATGAAGTAAACTATCAAAATACACAGACTAACAATGTTTGTGTGTTAGTGTATTCAGCAACGTAATATCTGTAGGAGACAAGAAATTTGTTTCTAATCTCTCTAAGCTACTTATGTCCGAGACAATCTCTGTTATTAATTATGAATTATATATATATATATATATATATATATACAGTGTTGGTTAAGTTGCGGTCCGTTTCCAAAATCAGGTAAGTTTCTTATAAACATGATGTTCTCACAGCCCGCTCTACACAGTATAAACAAATCTGTAATCTGGCTACAAATCGCCACATTATTTAGATCTAACATTAGAATGTTACAGAATACATTCAGTTCCAGGTTGGACAAACTTCTTGGTCGTAACTTCAAAATTCAAATGAATATCCTTAGAAAATGGCTGAATGTTTAGATTACAGAAGGGCTTAAAAAGAATAACCGGCAATCAAATGAATGCGGTGGGGGCGGGGGTTGATGAATATGTATCAAACAGATACTCGGTAATACATCTGAGTGATGAAATACTTCCAAGTTGGTTCGATATAGGTAAACTCGACTTATTTAATTAAGTTATCATCACATTTCATTGTTTACGGCCACTTTTTGGTTGGAGTTATATGTTTTTTGGTGGGCAAAATGTCATTTCTGGATGTAACGAAGTAGAATGAGACAACGAAACGTACTTCAGACGTGGATTGGTCTGGATTTGTTGCCATCGACGCAACCAGTTCGGCCAAAATAATGTGCATGCCACAGTTGCGCACGAAATATTCGGTTCAACAACCCGAATGCAAACGAATTAATAGCACGACTGGAATGGAATTTCGGCTCACATCATGTATCATATCAATATTTCCCGGATTAAGTATATCTGAGAATGTTAGACCTTAGCGTGCACCACGGAACAACTGTATTATATTAAAAAGACACAATACACAATTGAATAAGACATTCCTTTATACTGTCGTATACAACATGACCTATTTGTAGACCTATTTAACACGAGCTAATAGTATTATGTGTTTTAACAATTGCATCAATATAGTCGAAGATTATCCCATTAAAAGATGGCCGCCCTTATATTTGTACCCGCACCTTCCTCTTCCTACATACGACCCTTATGTATTAGTAATTAGCTATCATAGCATACCAATTCTGTACGATAATAGGTCACTCTCTAGCGCTGAGGTACAGTTGTAGCTGACACTATCCGGACAGAGAAGAAATCGTATCCGTGTACCTCCGCCACAAGTCTGAGTGCACTCCGACCATTCCGTCCAATCGTTCCAATTCAGGATGTAGTCGTAGCCTTCTCATTTTGCGCAGTTGAAAAACGAACAAAGATTATTCCAAATTAAAGAAGAAAGCAGCAGATAATGAACTGAAAGATGGTCACTTATCTTGCTGACGTCACTGATCACAAACCAAAGATATCTTACCTGTTGTGTTACTCGGTGATAAAGATATCGGATCATTTGTTGCGTTTATTGTCCTCATCGTTGGCGATGTCGTTGTAGAAGAACGGTTAGTCGTTGTCTTTAATACATATGACGTTTGAGTTGCTGTTGGTATGTTTACAGACGTTGACCTTTCCGTAAATGGCGATGTCGAGGTAGAATATTGTGGCGCCACCTCTGGGTCTCCCATGTAAACATCATTAGTTAATTTTTCAACCACGGTTGTCTGTTCATCAGTAGAAGAAGTTGTTGTGTCTGAAATATACAGGCGAGGTTTATGCTAAAAATTAAGTTTCATTTAGTAAGAAATAGTAAGCGAATGAATATTCATGTCCTCTCAAAAACGCAAGCCAGCTAAATTGAGCCAAAATAGAAGTTTTTTGTCATTTCAGAAATGTTTAAATCACGGCACAAACCCGCGCAGTAACTGAAGTAATCGGGAGTGACTTCATCCCACATAATTGATTTATGCAGTTGACAGTAAAATGGATCTTTGAGTACGGATACTTTAGTAAGATTGTTGTACTCGTACGTCTTCAACCAAGCCATGCAGCACTCGCAGAGGAGAGGATTATTTGTCAAATCAATCCTCAAGTTGATATTCCTCTGCTTTGAGTCACAGTCTAGCTGTAAAATATTTAATATATCCATGTAACTATCAACAGAGATACTATTACTTCATTAATTGGCATAACTGAAAAAGATATTTGAGAAAACCTAGATAAAGTCTGGACGCATTCGAAATTGTGATTTGTGCACTAAGATCTCAAAATCACATCTTAGTATCCACATTGTTATTGAGGTAATTAAATTACAGGAAAATGTCACCAATACACCAATTCGCACCTACCTCGGGCAGACAAGTGATTGAGTTGTTAGCTAGAATTAGCTTCTCCAGTGAACTCTCGCACAAATGATTGGTACGAACTGTTTGTACGCTATTACCGGATAGATCCATCATCGTGACGCCGTTTGACATTTCTATGATGATACTTATGTCACACCAGAGGAGTTTATTGTTTTGTAGGATGAGCTCGCTCACTCGGACCAATCTGTCCCGTACTGATCCAGACGGAGCTTTAGCAAGTTGAGTGTTACTCACGTCGAGCGTTTCGAGCGATGTCATAGATTCGACACCGGGCCATTTCGAAAGAGGATTTCCAGCCAGATTTAGCGCGTACACATTGGAACAGCCGACGATGAAACTGGTACTCGATAGCTGATTGTGACTAGCGTCGAGTTCTTCTAAACTTTCATTCAGTCCATTCAATGCTGATCCAGAACAAAGGTCCAGCGACGCCAGGACATTGTGGCCGACGTCCAAATACTGTAAAACGGCGAGATTTTCGAAATCCTGATCTGACACCTTCGACAACAAATTCCATTGCATTTCCAGCTCCTTCAGTATCGGTCCCAGACAGCTCAAATCCGGAATACTCGCGAAGCGATTGTGGGCGAGATTCAACTCGGACAGAACACCACCCAAGCCGCAAAGGTACAATTCAGTCAGCGCGTTGTCTTCCAAAGTGAGATGTCTCAAATTTTGAAACTCGGACAGATTCAAGCCGATGAGGTCTGTAAGCATCATGGTCGTCAGGTCGAGCCTGACGAGAGAATCCTTCAGTGCCATCAGGCTGCCGAGTTCCGTCAGGTTGTTACCAGCGAGGCTGAGATTTTGTAAAGCGATATAGTTGTCGAAACTATCGGCACTTATGTATTCGATTCGATTGTACGACAGATCCAGATCCAGGATACTGGATGCGGGCGCTTTGCACGGAACCGGCACCTTCGTGAACTGATTTGAGCTCAGATCCAACGTCGTCAGGTGTGGATAATAACAGAAGTAATCCACGCCGATTTGCGCGATTTCGTTTGAGGCAGCATCAAGATAGGTGAGATTGGGCAGATCCCAGTTTCCGGACAACTCAATCAAGTAATTGTGTGATATGTTCAACATGGTGACGCCCTGTCTTATGATGGGACTCGGCAACGACTCCTGAAGATCGGTGATGTTTATCAGATCCATTTCGGAACGATCCAGTTGAATGAATCCCGAGGTCAACGACACGAATTCCATCAGACACAAGATGCCAATGTTGGCCATGTTTAAAATCGCGCTCGTTCCCCGAATTCGGAATTAAGTCGACGAATTTTCCCGCAGCTTACGTTGGTAGTTTCACAAGATCACGATCTGTGTCACTGATGAATCTGCCTGAAAGCGTTCTTCCATTCTGCGATCATCCGAGGGTCGCCTCTGGGTTTAATGTTACAACAGACTAATGCCGAGATTTCGTTTTATTCACATAATGACCTCGCAGAACTGTGAACATCAACGTTTATATTTAACGATCCGCTTAGTCGATGATAACTCGGCTGTTTGATGACACCGTGTTGACGCGCTGACGATATACAATGACTCTTTATTCTCTGATAGCCGAGGATGCCTCTGACGTCAGAATTTTTCTGAGAAATTTCAACGAGCTTCCCATATCCCCCGACCACCCCACACACACACACACACACACACCGCCTTTCATTCTTCACGTATAGCTGATACATTTATGCTGTCAGCCGCTGAAGCAGCCACTCATACTGCTGACAGATTGTGTTCATGTTAGGTAGCTCGTCTTGATGTAGACTAGACATCGAGGCTGTGATGTTCGATTACATCACGAGATAGCGAAATAATGGTAGCTTCTTTAACGGATTAGCTACCTGAACACAATTACCGACGTCTACACCTTTATACCGAGATGCCGACAGGAGCGCATCACGATTCACTAATCACTTCATAAGAGATATCAATAAACTAGCAGGTAGCACATTAAACGATCAATGTTGACCTTGTCGTTAAATGGCTTCCTGTAGTTTTTAAGGGAAAACAACGGTATCGATCTACCGCTTACCTTTCCGGTCACCCGATCTGACACAGTTTGTCACCACGACCGATAACTTATGACCGTAATACGATACCCAAGTCATTGGAACCTTATGTATGTTCCGGATAGTCCCGGGATAAGCGAGATAATGGTTGTCCTGTTTTAGTATCGGTGCTGTGTTCATCTAGAACACAAATATCCTATAGGCTAGTCCCTTTAAAAGCAGGATGCGACCTTCGTGCTGGTTGATGCGCCGACAAATTTGGCTTTTTGCTTACCTAGTGGGAGCCTACAAATGGATTTATTAGGGTTTGAAGGGTGATCTCGATGTGTTTTGGATTCGGGATATCGCTTAAAGTATTTCGTTTGGCTGTCTAGTGTCCCCCCCCCCTACTCTCTCTAGCTCTCTAGCTCTCTTCTGTATCGGATTCACGACTATGCATACTGATGTTAAAGGCCAATCAAAAACCTCTCTCTATTAATATATATATATATATATATATATATATATATACCACATTAATGCTGACAGATTTGGTAGTTTTCGAATACCAGGTGCTATGAATCTAACTGGATTTAACCTTTTTATATGTCAATAATATAAGGTTATGGCACACACATAAACACATACTCACACACACACACACATACACACTCACTCGCATACACACACACGCACACCGTATAATTTGCATTTATATTTTCATATCGTTTTAATCTGGATATTTTTGGTGTACATGAGGTCCTCGTCTTAACGTATTTGTATGTAAGTTGTATAACACTCTAAATGTACAAACCGTCGGCCCCTGATCCTTAGATCATTGTGCAATCAATATCTGAATAACTCGCCGATGATAACACATTGTTATATTTGTTATCTACGTGAGAGAAGAAGCACTCCTAACATTAAAGTATACTGTTATCACTGACATCGGCTGTACGTACACTTAGGATACATAATGAGGGGGGGGGGATAAGGAAAACGGGAAAGAGTTAAGTATGAAATACCCTGTCTGGTTATTATAGTTATTGTTATTAGTATTGCTGCTGCTGTGCCGGTCCTTGGTGTTGATGGTGCTGTTGTGGTCCTTGGTGTTGATGCTGCTGTTGTGGTCCTTGGTGTTGATGCTGCTGTTGTGGTCCTTGGTGTTGATGCTGCTGTGCTGTTCCTTGGTGTTGATGCTGCTGTGCTGGTCTTTGGTATTGATGTTGTTGTTGTGGTCCTTGGTGTTGATGTTGCTGTGCTGTTCCTTGGTGTTGATGTTGCTGTGCTGGTCCTTGGTGTTGATGCTACTGTGCTGGTCCTTGGTGTTGGTGCTGCTGTGCTGGTCCTTGGTGTTGGTGCTGCTGTGCTGGTCCTTGGTGTTGGTGCTGCTGTGATGGTCCTTGGTGTTGGTGCTGCTGTGCTGGTCTTTGGTATTGATGCTGTTGTTGTGGTCCTTGGTGTTGATGTTGCTGTGCTGGTCCTTGGTGTTGGTGTTGTTGTTGTGGTCCTTGGTGTTGCTGTGCTGTTCCTTGGTGTTGGTGCTGCTGTGCTGGTCTTTGGTGTTGGTGCTGCTGTGCTGGTCCTTGGTGTTGGTGTTGTTGTTGTGGTCCTTGGTGCTGCTGTGCTGGTCCTTGGTGTTGGTGCTGCTCTGTGCTGGTCCTTGGTGTTGGTGCTGCTGTGCTGGTCCTTGTTGTTGGTGCTGCTGTGCTGGTCCTTGGTGTTGGTGCTGCTGTGCTGGTCCTTGGTGTTGGTGTTTATGACGTTGTCGGGGTTCTTTTAATTGCTGATGAGCCTGTTGCTGTTAACGCGGATCTCTTTATTGTTGTGTTGTTGTGGTGACGATATCAGTGATGTCCCTTTGACCTGCGTTACCTAGTTCAGTTGATAAATGGGGGAAGAAAATTAAGCCCATCATTTTTCAAACGCTACTCAACAGCTGTTCCCCCATTCCCGACGCTGATTAATGGGATTATTAGCTGAGGAATTTGATGAGAATTCAGCTGATGACCACCAAAAATATGTAGTCGTGATAAAAATTCGCTGACAAGAAATAAAGTTTTGATAGGAACGCGATCATTACAAATAGGAAGACAATAATTGTATTAAAGTCTATTTTATATTATCGCGTTTATTGTTGGTTTTGTTCTCGTGTTTTATTTCGTCTCTTCCAAGCTGAATTTGGACTTCTTAAAACATTCTAATATCAAACAGTAAACAGGTTGATAGCACTAGAAAATGTGCCTAGGGTAGGTTAAATGGGCCGAGCGACCTCCAAAAGTAATGAAGCGAAGTGAAATATGAAACAGATCGGCCGGGGTTTGAACCTAGGTGCTGTAGATATGTGGCCAACCGCGCTAATGTGTGTGTGTGCGTGCGTGCGTGCGTGCGTGCGTGCGTGCGTGTTTGTGTGTGTTGGCAGTGTCGGATAAGGCACTGGCTCAGAAACGTAATATATCACGCCAGTCACATATGTTAGTGATAGTCTGTCTGTCTGTCTGTCTGTCTGTCTGTCTGTCTGTATGTATGTATGTCTGTCTGTCTGTCTGTCTGTCTGTGTTACAAGATGCGACTTATCTGCCGATGATATCAGCGCCATATTGGGGAAAAAATAGGGCGTTATAGAAATGTTAGATGATAATAATGATAGTAAAAACAATTAATAATAATAATAATAATAATAATAATAAGTATTGATTGTCATAAATTTCAATTGTAGTTACAATAAACCGAAGAGGCTTCATTATTAAAGACGAGTATTTATCTAATCAAGTGGATCTGTAGAAGGTTTACGCTCTGTTAATATTTGATGGTAAATAACATGTCTCATCACATTGTCAGGATTATGAAACATGGCCGAGTGGGCCACTCGTCGATGAAATAACGCTGAAACACAGGTAACACAGGTGTTCGAACCCCGATTGTGCCCGATTGCGTCACGAAGGTGTTGCTGAGTGAAGACTTATTATCTAAGGGGTTAATGGCGATTGCGGCAATCTACCAGGATTTCTACCGTTCAGGATTACATCCTCCCGGATACCGGTTGGCGTATCCAGACATCAGTCATTCGATAACACACCGGTCTATGCTGCATCTGTCTTACTACAACCGCTCTCCGGATTGTTTATTTAAAGACCAGTTAGACTGTTAGACGGATATCATCCTGCTAACACTAACACAGGCTAACAGTACTGGTTAGTACTGGGTTAATGTAAAGAGTTACATCTACATGATACCATGATAACATCATCTCTCTGGCTATCTGTCTACCTGCCTGTCTGTTTATCTGCCTTTCTTTTTGTCTGTCTGTATGTCTGTCTGTCTCTCTATATCTCTCTTCTATCTATGTGTCTGTCTCTCTGTCTGTCTGTTTGTCTGTCTATATTTCTTTCTTTCTTTCGTCTGTCTGCCTCTCTGTATTTAAGTCTGTCTGTCTGTCTGTCTTCTGTCTGTTTGGTTGTCTGCCTGGATGTATGTCTGTCTGGCTATATGTCTGGCTGTATGACTGTCTGCCAATAAATACATCAAGTTCTGTATTTTAAACTGTTCTATATCTTCAACAGTAACAACACTAATATACGAACTATGACGTCTCAGCTACAGACAATCTAATTAGCATTATTATACCCTGGATCAGTACTATAGTACCGAACTAACAGACTACAGGTACTGTAGTACTTTGACCTGATGGATTAGTCTCCTGGTTTAGCTATAAATAAACATGTAAATTGTAGAAAACCTGATATACAAACTTAACACTTACTGTGTGATTAAAGATAATCTCTCTCTCTCTCTCTCTCTTATATATATATATATATATATATATATATAATGTGTGTGTGTGTGTGTGTGTGTGTGTGATTTTCATGAACTCTTCCAGGTAATACCTAACCATCCAGGTGTAACAGTCATTCTGGAGTAGCTGGAATGTTAATTGTTGTTGCAATATTGGGAGGGGGAGACAATTGGAGAGGGAGGTATTTGTGATGGTGTTTTAGCGGTATGTGAAAGAGCATTGACACAAATAAAGATAAATACAACATCTGATAGATTCACCAAGGTACTTAAACAGGCTTTCATGCTGAAACGACATATATAACATCATATATATATATATATATATCATATATATATATATATATAGGCTGATAAATAACAGCCATCATATATATATATATATATATATATATATAGAGAGAGAGAGAGAGAGAGAGAGAGAGAGAGTTCCGTACCCTTAACACTGTCTATATACACGCATGTTAGCATACGTAGACATAACTCTTTCCAAGCTATTCTACTCTTGATGATGAATGTTGATGTTTAGGAAGGTGAACAACAATGATTCATCTGTACCTAGGTAAATGATCATATCTCAAAGGTATTTAGTGTGTTAGACTGGCACGTTGCCACACACCCACACTCTCCCACTCTTTATCTAGATATCTACTTAGCTAATAAACTATCTATATATCTATCTATCTATCCATGCAGTTTCCTCTAATTGCTATATATATATATATATATATATATATATATATATTATAATTTTTATCTATCTATCTATCTATCTATCACTTTCTCGAGTCTACTCCACTCAGCTATGTTATAAAACTCTATCACACAGTAAGCCAACAAAACTACACGCTGTCTTATAGAAACCACCAAGCTGGTTACGAAACTCCTCACTTGCTCTCAGTAAACGACACAACAAAGTTGTCGGGTTCGAGTCTGGCCAACTTCCAAACTTTACGTAATGCATAATTGGATGAGATTATTTAAAATAAATCGTGAAGCTCAATAATTTGTCAGCTACAGCCCGGATATGACGTGAATGGCATTAAGTTTATTGGTATGGCTGGATACCCGGATGAAGAGGAAACATACCGTCCGTAACTTAATGTTCGCCGCGAGCGGTTATTCCAAATATGTTTGGAATTTGTGGCAGATGGCATAGTATTGAGGTGAGAAAATTCTGTCAGTTGTCTGGCTGGCCCCCCCATTTTTTCCCTCTCCCCCCCCCCCTCTCCCCCCCCCCCCCCGGCTCATTATTGTCAAGAGCGAGGATTCTGATCGCCATCTAGTTCATCTTGACCTCGGGAAATTATCATAATCGACTCAATCACAGGCCGGGTATCCAGAGAGTGACATTTCAGGCTGTTTCCGGATTAGACGGGATCACCTGTCAGGCGGCAAAGTGGAAAGTCCTCAATGCGGAACGGTTGTCCTTATCTGTATAGTGTATTTGGGAGTATGTAGTTCATAAGCTAAAAGCTTCGCCTCGGGTAAATAAAGTGTGAATATTCGGAGTAGTATGTGTCCTCTCATCCATGAGTAGAGTCAGAATAGGGGAGGGAGCCGGTATACTATATGATGGCTGAATGGATTTGGATTATCCAACCTTCAGTTAACGGGAGATTTGGTCTAGCGAATAGCAAAGATCCCTGATAGATAATGTACTTTACGATAGTCGGATTATATGACATGTCGATCAACCGACTTATTATCCGGTTTTGTCGGGGGGGGGGAGGGGGGTACAATTTGCTTCTTTTACGTTTATCCACTTATCACATAGTCAAGTAAACCGGTCAAACGCTGTGTTTGAAATAAATCATATTTTATATCCCATCCACAAAGGTTATAAATAAATAATATCTCCCCCGAATAACGCTATTTTACGGCCATTTTATTTAGCCGGTGGGCTCCAACGTTAATGCGGCCCAATGAAAGATGAAACAGCCTTCTGACACAGCCCGGCCGGGCTTTGAAGCCAGATAGTATAGATCTGAGGGGACACTGCGTTAGGCCATTGAAGGTTGATGTCACGTAGTTTTCAGGTCAACAACAGCGGTACTAGTTGACAATTAATAATACAATCATAATTATATTAAATTGAGAAAAAGGTGTACCAGCAAAAAAAATACTTTTAATATTGTTTATCAATATAATAATATTGATTACCGGAATATGTACCTTTACCGGAATATGTACCAGAAAGTGATATTAAATATACGTATATGTGGGCTCATCAATGAGTACATACGTACATGGTTGAGTGTGGGAGAAGTGTGTGGTTGGTTAGTGTGCGTGCGTGCGTGCGTGCGTGCGTGTGCGTGCGTGTGTGTGTGTGTGTCAGAAAGAACCCAGGTTTGTGTCAGAGTTTGTTTGTGTGGGAGGTTGGCTGGGTGGCTTCACTTATTCATAAAAAGCCAATTGGGCTACATGGGTCATTCATCAGAGAATAGAATTGCTGCCTACTCACATAACTATGATATGCGTTGTCGATCCAGAACAAATAACATTTATTAATTTTCATAAAATAGTTCCTTTCTACTATTCCGGGAAATAACTGTTTTGAAGATAAGAATATAACAGTAGTCTACGGGGGAAGAGAGGATTATACAATTAACCTTGGGATATACAACAAACTGGTAGCAACAGTCTATATTTAATTCTATGATGAATCCCACTAAATATATATATATATATATATATATATATCTACAACACTCAGAGATGCTTCTACATGACGGGGCGTGAAAGGTCAGCCAATGCCGGGCCGACTGACTAAGATCCAGATATTCCGGCAAAGCGCCAGGTGGCGCCTGTATCCTGATCCTGTTCGCTGTAGATATGTGCGCAGTCTCTCCGGATACCTTCGACGTGAGTCACGTGTGAGCTAGTGAGCGAGCGATTGAGCAATCGACGCGCGTGGCATGCTATCCGGAATCGTGCGTATCGGATTCATCGCAAGTTCGGGATATGGCGCAAAGGCGAGACTATATAAGACAGAGATCTCTGGATAGCCGAGTAAGTGATTGGAAAAGGCCAACAGAAAGCTATCCGGGATATTCTAATCCGAGGCCTGTACCTGTTTTTCATGAACGCTTCGGACTTCGTGATCGAGAAGTGAAGCCGAGTTGGCAGGGATACGACAAGAGAACGGAACACAAACAAATCCATAATTTAGCGGACGCCGAAGATATTATATTCAATAGGAGTTCTGGAGTGACCAGAATCCCAGCAGCCAGAGTCAGACGACACAGCGTACAGTTCGGTGAATCCGGATCACGCATTATTCCCGAACCGAGAGGTGCAAATCGATCGTTTGCGACCTACCCGGATAGTTCGGCATCCAGGATCTCTGGATATCGAGGCCCTTCATCTGGTGACCAACGACGAACATATGGTGATCCAGACTTGAAAGCCACAATACATGACAGGAATTCTTTTGACGATACCCTGGATCAACAAAGGAGAACCTTAACGGGTGTTGGCAGATCCAGATACCAGGACAACGTGACACAAAGAAAACCGGCTAACCGCGAACAAATACCATATCAACTAGGAACTGTTCCAGATACATCCAGATATACCAGTAGGAGCACTTCCAGTCAGCTACCAGTTTTCGTTCAGGATAATATCCAGAGCGGACGAGAGCCTATCCCGATTGACCTGACCCCAATACAGTCAAATAACTCCAGTCATATTATATGTCATAAGGGTTCTAATTACGGCAGATCAAGATCGGTGAGTGATAATTCATCATCATATATGTCTGGTATGGGAGTATCAGCCGTCGATCAGTGCTACCCCCTAGCGGGAGGTGACTCTGCTCAGAACGAGCGCCCCACTTACAGCCGTCAGCTGAGCTCGTCTAACATTATGCTGTCTAGCGATCGCCAGTCGCCGTCTGACGTCAAAGAAAAGTACGTCAAACGCAACATCCACGTACGTCGTCACAGCGTCAGTACCCCCTCGGCCCTGCGCGTGGCGCCAAAACCGAAACTACTTCAGGATTTCCAGGACTGGACTTCCCACGCTACCGCTGACCATGGAAAACAACAGCACACGGTTACGCAGGCTGACGTCAAATCACCGGAAGTGACCTCTAACGAGTCAGGGGTACAAATTCCGGTTCGTAGATACAGCGTAACGTACGCACCAAAGACGGAACAGCCGCATTCCGAGAGCCACCTGCCGACTGACCCTACCACCGGAAGCCAACAGCTGGTGACACCTGGCGACAAAACTAAGAACAAGAAGAAGTCTAGCAGACGACCCTGTCGCCCGTTGTCCATCGTAAACGAGGGCACGTCTCCGCCGACGCTGACGAACGTCGACGGGGAGGAGTTCGATTCCGGCGTCGTGACCGACGACAGCGTCAACGAGTCGTCGACTTATGGTCGTCAGGATCAAGTGGTGCCTACTTCCGTTAACATAGAACGAGACGAGGGTAACGTAAACATCATAGCCGGCGGCAATGTAAACATTTGTTTGAAAACCGACAAACCGCTGTCGATGGTTGGCCGATCGGGGGCCGATAGGAGCAGCGAGTTCGCTTTTTGGACGAAGGGCTCGGATTTGGCCGAAATTCTTGAGAGGTCGTCGTCGGCCGTCAACGAGAACCAGACGCCCATGGGCATGTGGCGACAGGGCAACGTGATCGTGGACAGCGTCAGCCCTTCCGGGCAGAACGGCATGCCCTACGGGAGCGGCAGCCTGATGTCCGACCAGCTGCCGTTCGCCGCCCAACCACTGCCCATGGTCCAGCCGATACCGATGATCTACCATCCATACCTAAATCCAGAGTTACGAGGCGGGTTCGGGTACCAGGGACCGACGGGCCAGAATAAGTCCATCTACTCGCCTCTCTGCGTCGACACCAGTGAGCAGCAAGCGAACTTTCTACCATTTCCAATACGGAGGCCGGTCTTCCGCTTCAACCAAACCCCATCCCAGGGCCTTCTCAGGCGAGCATCCGGCGGTAGTGGTACATCCAGCCCGGTAAGGGCCGCCCAAGACCGATGCCAGAATACCAACAGCGTACCTGCTGTTGGTACTCCGGTTGGTACCCAGCATCGCAGGGCCGAGGAAAGAGTTGGGCATCATCCAAACGCCATCATTTCGCAGCCAATCCGAGACGGCGCAGAGAACGACGTAGTTAATAGAACCGATGACGTGTCGCCACCGCCGCAGATCGACGTCAGGGAGATGATTGCAGACTTTGAAAACAAATCGGACGCGAAAGTTGACGTTCCAGAGTTCGGGGCCGACTTCGGCGACGCGAAGCTGTCCACCTCGAGGCGTACATCCAAGGATCTGGATCGGTTGGAGATCTCTACCGATAGCAAATACAAGCTGAAGGTGGAAGATGGCGACAACTGGAAAGGTTCGCCTTCACCCACCGATGGGGGCCCCCCAACGCTACATGCCTATATAGCGGAAATGTCCATCTCCGAACGGAAGTATCAAGATAACCAGACCGTCACACCATCACCGTGAGCTAAACTACAGGAAGTGTTACTTGGATAGAGGTTATGAACCAAGAAGTATTAACTTGTACATAGTTATGTATGTGTGTTGTGCGTGTGTGTGTGTGTGTGTTGACGCAGTCTTCCAGCTCCTCCCCACTTCCAAATATATATGTTCTAAAGGATTATGGGCTTAAAGAGTTTTTGTAATGTTGTTGTCATTGTATTTTAAACAAAATTAGCCCGATATCTGATAGCCTACTAATTAATGCATGATATCTATCTTATGTTAAACGTTTAGCTTTAATTATGTCTCTTGTGTGTCGTCCAATATTTGTAGGCTATGATGGCGAGTATCAATTGCTATACAATTAATCTACAGTAACTAATTATGTGTTCGTATGTGTATATACAGTTTTTGTTTAATTTTGTGTGTATGTTGTTTCCGTTTAATCTTGTGTGTTTAGCCTTGTTGTGTTTATATTGTTTTCGTTTAGCCTTGTGTATGTTGTTTCTGTTTAGCCTTGTTGTGTGTGTGTGTGTGTGTGTGTGTGTGTGTGTGTTGTTTATGTTTAGCCGTGTTGTGTGTGTGTGTGTGTTGTTTCTGTTTAGCCGTGTTGTGGGTGTGTTGTTTCTGTTTAGCCGTGTTGTGGGTGTGTTGTTTCTGTTTAGCCGTGTTGTGGGTGTGTTGTTTCTGTTTAGCCGTGTTGTGTGTGTGTGTGTGTGTGTGTGTGTGTGTGTGTGTGTTGTTTCTGTTTAGCCGTGTTGTGTGTGTGTGTGTGTGTGTTGTTTCTGTTTAGCCGTGTTGTGTGTGTGTGTGTGTGTGTGTGTTGTTTCTGTTTAGCCGTGTTTTGGGTGTGTTGTTTCTGTTTAGCCGTGTTGTGTGTGTGTGTGTATGTGTGTGTGTGTGTGTGTGTGTGTGTGTGTGTGTGTGTGTGTGTGTGTGTTGTTTCCGTTTAGTCTTCCATTTTATTCGTCTTGTTCAACTTGTTCAATAAAATGTGATATTTGGATCTCATTATTAGCCCATTGTTCCTGCCGAGTAAGATTTGTAAAATAAATAGTTAAATAATTATGTCTGATAAACTCGTCTTCTGATGAATCAGTGTGTGTGTGTGTGTGTGTGTCTGTTGTACGATAAAAAACACTGTCGTTCGCATAACTCAAGAACATATCGTGTTGCAACAAATTGTCTTTGGGACAAAATATCATCTTCGTGGTTTTTATGCCAAATGAACCAACTAAATAATGTCCAACTTTGAAGAAAGATAAAGCGTTTATTTGTGGCTAAAAAGGTGTATAACAACATAACCCAATAATATATTTGTTATATATATATATATATATATATATATTGTTTATATATATATATATCACAAAAGTATTGGTACGCACTCCTATTCCCGAAGATCAGCAGTACTTTGAGTACAATAACACTTATATGATTACCAGATGTTAAACATAACTCATTAATTAATTTAGGTAACTCATAGTCAAACATTACGCAGAGAATACATTTCTAGAAAATTTTAATGACATAGCATATGAAATAAGAAATAAATGTACAAATTATCGCACTGAGAAGTTAAACAGAAATATATACAAAATATTTAGTGTTTCAGAAAATATGTTTATTGAAAAATAATGTGATTAGATTGTCTATTCTGCGAAATTTATTGCATTATACAAATTACTTACTGAGAGGAATAGAAAAAGCTCTTAATAGAATATAGTTTATTCAATACGCCATCTTCACTTGGTGTAGCTGGTAATCGGGAAACTGATGATTCATTGGACCTTAGTTCGAATCTTTGGTGGTACTGGTATTTTGTTGAAACCACGCCTGTCTCATTGAGTTTTGATATCTAACATCAAATCGAATCGATGGCCCAACAGCGGCTGATATAGCCCATCTTCAGTATTTGGGCATATATATATATATATATATATATATATATATATACGAAACCGATATTTAGCACATAATCTTCTTGTGGTTTATTAAGCTGCCCACTTTCAGCGTGACATTGCCCGTGACCTTGGTATCAAGCCATAGTTCAATGAGTAATAGTTCATTCGTGATGAAACATCAACATGTTGTACCTCGACGGGATTTCCAGGTTCAGTCTGAACTATGGCGTCTCTTTACTGTAACCACTAACTATTGTTTAGGGGTTATTTTATAGTTTTCGGGACAGATTACTGATTCCTGTAGAGTACCTTACTCCGTAAACAGTTAGTTGGCTATTACTAGTATAAGACAGCTAGGCAAAAGATATATATATATATATATATATATATATATATATATAATTCCAAAATGACATTCAATACATTGTAAAAAAGATTGATGGTCAACATAGTCAAGCAGATTATACATCTAAAGACAATCTATGAAACTGAAATTGTTAAAGAAGTGATAAAAGATCCCTCTGATGTTGTTGGTTTAATAGTCATATTGGTAACGTAACGATCTCTCTTGACCTACCAAAAAACTATCTGTATGATGGGTCTCATCTGCTCGTGTATAACAATATTGGACTACACTAATGAAAACAACACATTTTTACCTATAACATAATAATAATAATAATAATAATAATAATAATAATAATAATAATAATATAAATTTAATAAAGCAGCTTTAGTACCAGAGGTCATTCAAAGTAGCTATTCAATTATAACCCGATTAAAATCGACAGCAAAAATTTCTCTCAACGGATAATTCATGGAACTCCCCACAATTGTTCCATTTAGATAATATTATAAAATTTCAGAAAGCAACATCGATTTATTTATTTATTGGCATTAAATGACATTAGACAACAATAAACAAACAATAGACACATAACCTCTCTCTCTATATATATATATATATATATATATATATATATATATATAGAGAGAGAGAGAGAGAGAGAGATAGAGAGAGAGAGATATATAGAGATAGATAGAGAGATAGAGATAGATAGAGAGATAGAGATAGATAGAGAGATAGAGATAGATAGAGAGATAGAAATAGATAGAGAGATAGAGATAGATAGAGATAGATAGAGATAGATAGAGAGATAGAGATAGATATAGATAGATATAGATAGATAGAGATAGATAGAGATAGATAGAGATAGATATAGATAGATAGAGATAGATAGAGATAGATAGAGATAGATAGAGATAGATAGAGATAGATAGAAATAAAGATAGATAGATAGAGATAGAGATAGATAGAGATAGATAGAGATAGAGATAGATAGAGATAGATAGAGATAGAGAGATAGAGATAGATAGAGATAGAGATATAGAGATAGATAGAGATAGAGAGATAGAGAGATAGATAGAGATAGAGAGATAGAGAGATAGATAGAGATAGAGAGATAGAGAGATAGAGAGAGATAGAGATAGAGAGAGATAGAGAGATAGATAGAGATAGAGATAGATAGAGAGAGATAGAGAGATAGAGAGATAGAGAGATAGAGAGATAGATAGAGAGATAGATAGAGAGATAGAGAGATAGATAGAGAGAGATAGAGAGAGATAGAGAGATAGATAGAGAGATAGAGAGATAGAGAGATAGAGAGAGATAGAGAGATAGAGAGAGATAGAGAGAGAGATAGAGAGATAGAGAGATAGATAGAGAGATAGAGAGATATATAGATAGAGAGATAGATAGAGAGATAGATAGATAGAGAGATAGATAGAGAGATAGAGGGATAGATAGAGAGATAGAGAGATAGATAGAGATATAGAGAGATAGAGAGAGAGATAGAGAGATAGAGAGATAGAGAGATAGAGAGATAGATAGAGAGATAGAGAGATAGAGAGATAGAGAGATAGATAGAGAGATAGAGAGAGAGATAGAGAGAGAGATAGAGAGATAGATAGAGAGATAGATAGAGAGATAGATAGAGAGATAGATAGAGAGAGAGAGAGATAGATAGAGAGAGAGATAGATAGAGAGAGAGAGAGATAGAGAGAGAGATAGATAGAGAGAGAGATAGATAGAGAGAGAGATAGATAGAGAGAGAGATAGATAGATAGATCGATAGAGAGATAGATAGAGAGATAGATAGAGAGATAGATAGAGAGATAGATAGAGAGATAAAGATAGAGAGATAGAGAGATAGATAGATAGATAGATAGATAGATAGATTGATAGATAGATGATAGATAGATAGATAGATAGATAGATAGATAGATAGATAGATAGATAGATAGATAGATATAGAGATATGATATGAAATGAGCATAAATCAAATATAAGAAAATATTTCAAATGTATACAGTTTATAAACAGATTAGATTTTTTATAAAACTTGTGATTGTTGTTTGTTTAAATTAGTTTTTCATCTCGTTGTTATGGTTACCATATTTATATTCCATTGATGTGACATGATATAGCGAGTATTTAGCCGCACGTCAACCAGGTATTTAGCCATTTAGTTTATGAGATCATCACGGTGTGTTGCCCAATTAGCCGGGCATCCGTTGCTAACTAGGTCACATTTGTGTATGTTTATAACAAAGTATATGAAAGATATACAGACGACGTGCTACCTTCAAACGGGACACATCTTACAGTATAACTGAACACAAGAATCAATTATATCAAATGTAAGAGTTGGACGATGTTGCATGTTGACTAATTTGACACTCTTTGTTCGTGACGTCAGTTGTGACATGGCGGAGTACAATACGGATGTATTACTCGCAACTGAGTGCATAGTTATCATCAAAGAGACGGCGAGGCTCATATATAGAATAGGCCATAAATATATTTTCACATGGTGTCACAGTGTGTCACGGTGTGTCAAACTGGTTGTTTCCACAGATTAAAACTGCCAGCGCCCCCTGGATTATAGATCAGGACATACCGACGTGCATTCGATGTAAAGAAGTCGGTGTTTATACAATGTTTGGTTGTTTGTCGATAATAAATACAATTTAGGTAACTTCCCTTGCATAGACTCCAGACGGGGCGCCTGCGCCGTCTAGCGGTAGCGTGCTGGACCACAGATCACTACCACCCGTGTTCGAATCCCGGCGTGGGCATATCTGAAGGTTGTTTCGTCTCTCGCTTCGTCTCATTACCTTTGGAGGTCGCTCGGCCCATTTAGCCTACCTTGTGCACAAAAGTGGCCGTAAAACATCAATAATTGATCCCGTATAGTAGTATTCGACGCAGAACCATATTACATATTTTGGTTGCTGACATGGCACAAGCATCATAGAAACACAGTCGGGAACCTTATCGAGAGTAGAACCCTCTCTGCATATATCGATATGATATTCAAGATGGTTGTGAGATTCATTACAATGCAGAGCTCCGAGATTTTATCGAGTTATTCCAAGAGTACTCCATTAATTGTAAAATGTGGCGCTGGTAGCCGGCTTTGTTTATCTTGTGATATGCATTTGGGTTTTGCGGATTAAATCGCAGACCATGACTGCCATTTAATATGCCTGATAAGGTCGATTACACGGTTTGGTGGTTTGTTAGTGTTCTGCATTCAGCTCAATTAAAAATTATGACGGCCGGGTCATCCACTGATCAGCAATTGACGAAACAATCCCCAAAACTGTCTGATCCAGGTGTGAAAGACACTACATCGATGGATTATCGGCGGACGTACAGGTTTAGCGTGTTCGTATATCAAACGGATATATCGTTTTATGTAACACAGGAATTAGAATTGTTCTACGATATATTGCAATAATTTATAAATCGAAGTCGTGTCAAGTTAAGGGGAATCTCTGTAGCGGACGGCCTTAAAATTGAACATCTTTCCGTTCCGTTTCCTATCCCTATCAACTGGTGACTCCGTGAATTGGTCACTCGGATCTGGATCTGTCATTGGTAGTCTCGAAAAATCTCGTTTTATGGAAGATTAATATGCAAATAAGGTTAATGGCATAAAACATTTGACGTCCAAGTGTAATCCGTTTATGACTGGTGTTAGGAGGTACTGGTCCAATAAGTATTTTAATACTTGTGGGGGGGGGTTTCTTCAGTATACAACTTCTGACGGCCTCGTGATATCAAAAAATGAATCACGATGACAATAGCTCGTCGCTGATAAATAAAATATAAAACTAAATGACGTATTCATAAACATCATATTTATTATTTACAATTTTGGCTCCATTATGACGATGTTAACAAATATATTGTTTTGATATCATAAATCTTCCATTAAAAGTCTAACTCTTACATACTTAATCAAGAATCAATATATATATATATATATATATATATATATATATATATATATATATATATATATATATATATATTCCTATTATCTACACTAATTATGTTTTCTTTTTGATTTAATCATCTTCCCCTTTTCGATCGTTTTTGACGAAATATAATTTATTTCTAAAAGAATATTTTTATCTATTTCTTCACTGAATCCCGATTTACAATTGTTGGCGTAACTGAGTTAATTATTGTTTATTCGGGTCTATGACAGGTCTATGACTGACTTCATAAACAATGTCAATCATCTCAGTCATGTGTCGGGGTGTAGTAACTAGTTATGTAATGAACTGTGGGACCATTACTATGGGATGACAGTTAGAGTGTCCGGATCTGATCAATCGGAGGATGGCAGGATCGGGTCAGAGACACTGCCCGGAGCTGTCTGTTTAAAATAATATCAGTCGATCACACTCAAGAATTTTGGCATCATCTCAGTAAACCATCTCAATAATCAACCTCCACGCCGTGGGTTCGAGCCCAGTCTTTAACTTGTATCTGGGAAATGTTTCATCCTGAAGTGAGGGATTTCATTCTGATCATCTCATTCCTCCAGGAGATGGCAATTCGGTCATATATTCCAGATATGATCAGCACCAAGTCAATTAGTCACCGACTCGATCAGTCATTGACCCAACCAGTCACCAAGTCATTCAGTCACCGACTCAATCAGTCACCAACCCGATCAAACGGCGACTCAATCATTCACCGATACAATCATTTACTGACTCAATCAGTCAAAAAATCAACCAGTCAGCAAATCAATCAGTCAACAAGTCAATCAGTCATCGATTCAATCAGTCAATGGCTCATTCTGTCACTGAATCAATGATTCACTGAATCAATCAGTCACCGACTCAATCAGTCAACAAATCAATGAGTCGCCCAGTCAATCAGTCACCGCCTCAATCAGTCACCCCCTCAATCAGTTACCAACTCAATCAGTCACCGACTCAATCAGTCACCGACTCAATCAGTCAATACATTTTGAAAGTTCAATATATAGCATATCCTGAACGCTTTGATTAGTCTCGACGTTGATCACACCTGGAACGGTATCACCGAGCAACCACTCAGCAGGGAAAACATCCCACAAAAACAGGGATCCGATCCCTGATCTGAATGATTCCGGAGCCACCGTCCTAGTTACTGCGCTGTCGGGATGCCCTATATTATCGTTCCAACATTATTATCGTATTTCTCCCGTTTTTAGCTCATCCTCAGTAATCCTGATACGGCACGAATTCCTGCCATAAAATACGTCATCTAATGTTTTAAGGTTTGGTCTATTCTCGTCTTAGATAGCAAATTGTTGGGGGTTTTTTTTGGTTGTTTAAAGTAAACATGTGAAGATGTTGAGTCAGCGAACTTTTTATCTCGTTCCGAGATAAATTGATAAAATTGTTTCTGACGCAGCGGCGGCCGGAGATAGCCATCTGCGAGAGGCGCTAAATCCCGATGGGTGTTAATCTCCGGATCTCTGATTGATCGCTTTCTGGATCTGAGGCTCACCTTGTTGAGTCTTTACCGGGTCGGAGGTAACGATACGCCAGGGGATGTTCGAGACAACCGACTACTTACTAGTCGTAGTAGTCACCGATGTGATTAGTCGATAGCTTAGTCTCGAATCTGCTATTGAGTTTGTTCGTTTTGCGGAGGACTTTATGAGGAATGACTCATGGATTAGGGAAGTGTTGGCCAAGGATTGTTTTCATTCTGGATTATTGTGTTATATATGATGATGTTAGAGTATACGTCTCTACTCCGAGAGGTAAGTCTAGTAGATTATCTATGTTGGCTCAAAGTATAGTTATGGGGGGGGGGCTTTTGGTGAGGGTTTGATGTCTATAAAGATGAATCGATCATATGAAAGACATATACACGTACACTCTTGTACACACACGCACACGTACACTCTTGTACACACATGGCACACGTACACTCTTGTATACACACGCGCGCACGCGCACACACACACACACACATATATATATATATATATATATATATATATATATTCTGAATTATAGCAGCTTGCATAATATTTACAATTAATATTATAATTATTTTGTTAATTGATCAGTACAGATATTATATCATCATCATATTACTGGCATCATCACGCGATATAGCAATATGGCCTGTAATATTAAATCATTATTATTTTCTGCGGGTTGTTCTTCTCGGCCCCTGACAAATGTGCTAGATCATTTATAATCATGCCCTCTTCTGGACAATATCGTGTTAGCCCTGATGAACCAAAAGGAAGAAATGTAAATCACGTAAATCATTTACTTTTTACACAAGTAAAGCCTTTGATTGATATTTTTTCAGTTATTCGATAGCCTCCCGGTCTGAGTGCTGATTGTGACTGGGTGTTAGACAGCGAACAGAGAAGATTTACAGCTCATCAGCAGGTACATAAACATCTCCTACTGCCGTCTGTAAATACCAACTACACTGATCCAGATAGCAACTGTCAGTCTGACTGTAATGATCCCGATTAGAGCTGTCTGTTGGATAGGCGTGATCCGGGAGGGACCAATTAACACGCGCGTACACGTTGGGAAGAGGTTAGGGAGGCAACAGTTAAGATAGTAGAAAACAAGAAGAAACGTCTTCATTGAAGACAGCAACAGATAATATAATATTGAAGACAATAACGAAGAAGGTCATTTATGGAAAGAGTTATTTAGAGAGGGTCGG
Source organism: Paralvinella palmiformis (assembly GCA_025642065.1). Taxonomy (NCBI): domain Eukaryota; kingdom Metazoa; phylum Annelida; class Polychaeta; order Terebellida; family Alvinellidae; genus Paralvinella; species Paralvinella palmiformis. Next base: position 499,273 of record JAODUP010000399.1, read on the forward strand.
GTTAAGATTATTATATACATATATAAATAACAGCTCTAGCCATAGACACTAATCCAGATGTAAATTTAATTCATTTAATTTCTATCATAGTTCTAATGTTCTAATCCTGGAATTACACATCTCGGGTACATAAACAATGAATGTCACGAACTTTAGAAACGATTTACAACGTGTGTGTGTGTGTGTGTGTGTGTGTGTGTGCGTGTGCGTGTGCGTGTGTATGTGTGTGTGTTTAAGGCGCTGGCACAGGTGTTATACTTTTGTACAAACAACAATTATAACTCCAAGCTGGTTAAAAACATATTTAATTACATGTATAATTTAATTAAATGTATAACTTAATTAACTATAACCAAATTACTAAAATAATCCAGAAGTGGATAATCTAAATATAAACAATAAACCGTTATTGAAACAAAACCAGGATTCGGCCAAGAATTCATCAATAAAAAATAAGCCAAAAATAGAAAATTAAAATATTAGTACACAGTACGAATAGCATATGAATAATATAAACATAAATCAGAATAAATTCAGATTAATACTAGTAGCAGGGATATAACACGACTCAAAAACCCAATAACAACATACAACATGACTCAACCCAATAACAACATACAACACACGACTCAACCCAATAACAACATACAACACGACTCAACCCAATAACAACATACAACACGACTCAACCCAATAACAACATACAACACGACTCAACCCAATAACAACATACAACATGACTCAACCCAATAACAACGACCTGTTTCGACCTATTCAAGTCTTCATCAGGTTGCATAGAATGTCAATTTATCTGTCTATCTATCTGTCGATAATTAATACTTAATAATCATATCTCAAACGATATAATTACAGGTAAAGTCCTTCCTTCAGCAACATCCAGCTGTGATGAAGAAGATTTGGGATGTATGTTTCTTGTCTGTTTATGTCTTATTAATGCTGGCTATACACACCGTCTTACGTCTGAACCATCAATCTACGCTAGATGGCGCTACCGGGCTAGGCTATCTAACAAACAATGGCGGACGGGGGACCTTAAGATGGAGCGCGGCTAGCAACGTAAACAGACGAGACAATCAACGGGATCTTCATTCGACGAAAGGTCAAGTGGTCATCGAAAATGTCACGGGAGTGAAGCCGTTTCGGGGACGACGAGTTGCCATCGAGAACCGCCTAAACGCCGAGATCCGGACACAACGGGTCGAGATCCTGCGGGGTCCACATCGGTGTCGACAGACGTCGTATCTGATTATCGTCGTCTGTTCCGCTGCCGACCACTTCCGGCATCGCGACATCATTCGACGCACGTGGGCTTCGGGTGGCGCCGACTCGGTCGAGTCGCTCTTCGTCGTCGGTCTGTCCGAGGACCCGATCACAAACAAATTAGTGAAAGATGAATGTTCGCTTTACGACGACATGATGCTCGTCAATATTTTAGAGAGTTACGGCAACTTGACGCTGAAGTCGGTAGCCATCTTGTATTGGATGAAGGAGCGTTGTCACGATGGAAAATATTTACTGAAAGTGGACGACGACACGGTCGTCAATGTTCCCAAATTAGTGAACGAATTGCGCCGGATGTCACATCGAAAGTTCATCATGGGCGATATAATAGGCGGCGCCCGACCCGTCAGAAACAAAACATCGAAATGGTACACACCGGAAGCTCTATTTCGGAGCCTCAGATACCCGGATTACGTCTCCGGATCGGCGTACGTCATCTCCGGCGACCTGATCGGGCCGCTCTACGAAGCGACCCAGATGACGCCATCGTTTTGGCTGGAAGATGTCTTCGTCACCGGAATGTGCGGGTCGAGGGTTAATGCCACCCTGATACACAACTCTCGGTTCAAATCGTTCGTCAGCTTCTCTCGTCATTCCTATTCGTTGTCGAAGTTTACGGTCTTACACAGGGTCGGCCCCGAACAGCTTGTTAAACTTTGGCAGCGACACAACAACAACAATACAACAGAGTTTTAATGGAGTTAGGTTGGGGTGAGTTGTTTGCTCCCGGAACTGGTCACACGTGGGGCCATACGTGGGCCGAGGGATGACTCTCTAGGGAAACATCCCACAAATACAGCTGTTAGCCGGATTCGAACACACAACCCTGAGGTTTGCAGGGCAACGCTATAACCGCTGCGCCGATGGGGTGCCCGTAGATTGTCAATAGAAGAATTACTCGTCGACGAGTTGTGGGAATTATCTAAAATTTTGGCAGCAACGAGAGATAAATATATTAATAATTTTCTTTAATAATTTTCTTTGAGCCAAGTTCTTTGTCAAAAAATATAATCCTCGTTTTTTTATGAGTTGAATGGAATCTTACGCTGACATATTTTCAAGACTAAAACAATGGAACGTTTAGGTGAATTTCAAATAAAGAGATGTAAAGCATTTGTTGCTAAAATCGACATAATTTCGTTGCTATTTTTGTTGTTGTGCTTAATATAGAACCACTGTTTATATTTCCATTCAGTCCGTATTACGATGATGCGGGGCATGATTAGTAAATATTTAAAGTTTATCGTACAAACAGCGAAAAAATATTTAAAGTTATTATTATTTTGAGTGCGAAATAGAGAAAGATTATGTTAGTATACATTATAGGAACAGTCTATTGTAAAAAAAATATAATTAAATACGTCTGCAGACAATTCCCTAGAAATCTACCGATAAAAAATACTAATAATCTTTTGAATATAGAGTTGACATTCAAAACAGACTCGTAATGATTGAAAAATTAATACTGGGCGATAATTTGACTCGGTGATAATGCGGAAGGGCAATTAAATGTCAAATCTAATTTAACATATTCATATGCGTCCCTTTATCCACCGAGCACGATTTTCGCGCTTAGAGTAATCCATTTAGGTGGCATAAGGGCTAGTTTATATTAAGCCAGTACTTAAGTGAACTAGTGTCTAAAGCTGATATTTCTACCACTGAAATATACGATAAACAAAATATCAACTGAAAAACTTTCAATCAATTACTAATACCGTCTTACTTTTCTAAATTATGTATCCGAATAAACGTTTAATGTCTAACGTCTACAGTGTGTGCTGAAACAACGCACATAAAACACGTTTATTTACGAACAAATCTCGATTTGGGGTAATATGATATTTTCGGGTATTTGCCAGTATTGGAGTTGCACCGATATATGATTGATGTAATTATGAAATATGAAATATATTATGGAGTCTTAGATGTGTATATGATATATAACAAGGATAGGAATGCATGAGATAAATATTTATTACATGAAGACTAGTTAGAGGGAACAACTGTAAAAAAAAAGATTTTCACTGACAATGGAGATTTTACATCATTTACACTAAATAGATCATAAATATTTTTGTAAACATTAATTTTTATAATATTTATGGTGATTGTTGCCTGATTACTAATAAGTTTATTAAAGTGTATAATTCCCCAGAGAAGAGCAAATCTTTTACTCTTTTGTCAGATCCAGCGAGTGAATTAAACATTTATCTCGTCGACGCTAAATATTCGTGGAAGAATGTTCCACTTCCGTCACATCCTACATCATATCCTACGTCCTGCGTAATATCCACATCCTACATCATATCCTACATCCTGCGTAATATCCACATCCTACATCATATCCTACGTCCTGCGTAATATCCACATCCTACATCATATCCTACGTCCTGCGTAATATCCACATCCTACATCATATCCTACGTCCTGCGTAATATCCACATCCTACATCATATCCTACATCCTGCGTAATATCCACATCCTACATCATGTCCTACGTCCTGCGTAATATCCACATCCTACATCATATCCTACCGTCCTGCGTAATATCCACATCCTACATCATATCCTACGTCCTGCGTAATATCCACATCCTACATCATATCCTACCTCCTGCATCATATATTCCGTCCTACATCATAGCCCACATCCTGCGTCATATCATACGTCCTACCCTACATAATATCCTACGTGCAACATCATATCCTACGTCCTACATCGTATCCTACTGCCCAATTCCCTATAATACGGTGCTATCACCGAAGTACACAAGGCACCAGGATTTGGGATAGCCGTGGATTTCTGATCCAGGTCATAATTATAATTCAGTCCAATCAACTGAGTCAGATATGTCACATTTTTATGATAATTTTTGTTAGAAATACGAGACTAGACTAAGAAAATTATTTTATTTTTAAAAAGCAGCCAATCAAATGTCCGAAGCCGTCATCCTTCACTCGTTGTCTACTCACAGCTAGAAAGGTAAATCTTGGTGAAAGATCAAGGAATAAATAAATAAATAAAGTAGCTTTATTACATCGATATATTTGTTTACATCAAAGTACAGAGCTAGCCAGGGATGGAGCTTTTTCTGTCAATCATTCTTTCAACGAGAGCATAAGACTGCGCTACCGAACCGATAGCGTGGTTGGCGACAGACGTCTAAGATCCGGGTTTGAAATCAGTCTAGTCTACGTCCGTAAGATCTTCCATTCAGTAAGATTGTTTTCATTACATAGCCCATTTTAACCAGACATAAGCAGAAACGTGACCCTGAAGCGAGAAAGTTTTCAGATGGAAACATTGCCGGAAGATGGAGCCACTGTCGACGTGTCTGAAGCACTCGGAAAGCGTTTTATATTAGAAGTTGTGTCCATACACACATGAGAAGAAATGAACCTCCCAGAGCTATAGGCCGAGAAATTAAATCCTCGATTAGCATACAGCTACAAGCGTTTATCATTTTGGAGCAGTTTCAAATAGTTAGAGGAACCCTGTTTTCCTGATATTTGGATACCTCAAATGTCGTAATGTTTCACAAATTACACCTTTACTCTAATTAAGAGGGCTAACTATGTTTTCTCTTGTTATCCAATCATAATGAACCAGTTATTAACTCGATTCATTCATAGATTCTTAGTTTGAGAAGAAAAAACAACAGAAATTGAGAAATAGCTATAAATAGGGCTGCTTAGATAATTAATCTAACAGTGAGGTCCGGTAGCCTAACAGTTAAGCTCTCGGCACTTGGTGCCAACGGTCGCAGGTTCGAACCCCGTAAGAGGTCGAAACTTTTCCAGGGATTAATTTCTCGGCTCACTACATCGTGGGTGGCTGACCACGTTAAATGGCGCTGCCGTCTCCACTGAATTATTTAAAATAAAGGGGACGTTAAAAACCCCCTGAGGACGTAAAACACTCTGGCAGTGACCACCCTCAGGGTATTTCGGCTCCATCTTTTCGTACTGCTCCCCCGTGAGTGGTGGGGGAGGATGTTTCTCAACCACTCCAACATAGAGGCTGTGCTGATTAAGCGACAGCCTGGGGATTCTCCCCGAACAACAAAACAACGAAATATCACTTTGAAGTGTTTTTATATACAATAACATATATTTAATACTCTAGTATCTGGCTAGGTAACAGACACTTCCGTGTTGGGAAATTGATCACGAAAGATATCAGCTGATGGTGTCGAAGCCTTCAATTGACAAATGAAATATCCCACAAAACGGCCAACACTGGATTCGATCCCGCGACCTGTAAGTCTGTAGGTTTATACTCTACCAATTACACCGAGTGATGAGAGTATGATGACTGTCACCATATGGACTTGGACACCTGAAGCTACACAAACAAGGAAACTAACAGGTTATTACAGAAGTCTTATCATAACGTTAACATAAACGACTGTGTGTGTGTGTGTGTGTGTGTGTGTGTGTGTGTGTGTGTGTGTGTGTGTGTGTGTGTGTGTGTGTGTGTGTGTGTGTGTGTGTGTGTGTGTGTGTGTGTGTGTGTGTGTTTTAGCTGTGTATAATAAGGGTGGTCACTTCCAGAGTGTTTTACGTCCTCAGGGGGGTCTTTACGTCCCCCTTTATTTTTAATAATTCAGTGGAGACGGCAACGCCATTTAACGTGCTCACCCACCCACGATATGTTGAGCCGAGAAATTAATCTCTAGAAAACTTTCCACTTCTTGCTGGGATCGACCTGTGACCCTTGGCACCAAGTGCCGGGTGCTTAACTGTTAGGCCTCCGGACCTCACTGTTAGATTAATTATCTAAGCAGCCCTATTTATAGCTATTTCTCAATTGCTGTATCTTTCTTCAAAGTATTACTATATAAACTATAGAACCCAATTGTCACTGTCTTCAAAGATCAGTTTTTACAACGCGCAGGCGTCACAAAGCGACTACTATTAAAACTGTTTATCTTAATTGCTATTAAAAGACTAAAGTCTGCACTGAAGCAGACCGTAATAGCGAGAGAGAGTAGTGTGTGTGAGTTGTGCGTGTGTGTGAGTTGTGTGTGTGCATGGATGTGGATGTGTGTGGATGTACGGTGCCCGTCTGTTTAAATATAACTACATGGCTGCATTCGTGTATTAGTGAGCTCCGGTGGCCTAGCGGTTAAGCACCCGGCACTTGGTGCCAACGGTCGCAGGTTCGAACCCAGTAAGAGGTCGAAACTTTCCAGGGATTAATTTCTCGGTTCATTACATCGTGGGTGGCTGACCACGTTAAATGGCGCTGCCGTCTCCACTGAATTATTTAAAAATTTCTCAGGGTATTTCGGCTCCATCTTTCCGTACTGCTCCCTGGTGAGTGGTGGGGGAGGAGATTCTCAACCACTCCAACATAGAGGCTGTGCTGATTAAGCGACAGCCTGGCGATTCTCCACGAACAACAAAACCCAAAACCATTCGTGTAAAGCTAAGATCGCACGATGGCAATACACTGAAGTACGCTATAGAATTCACGGTTACCCAAGTTAGAATCGGACCGTAGATCGTGCTCAACTAATTTACCAACACTCTGTGATAATAGAAACTCAATGGTAACTGTATTAAAACCGTGTTGAGGGTAGGATTTATATAAACTCTGATAAGATATTGGATGGTAAAGGTGAACCATACACTGGCAGCATGAAGCGAGAGAGAAAGAAAACGTGTCATTATGAGTAAGCGTGTCGGGGAGAATTTGATCGATCTCAGGTGATCGATAAAGCAGCCAATGTTATGATGATAAAAGCCAGTTAAGTATGTTAAGTGTGCAACATCCGATTTCTATATCTGCCACCAAACGTCAAGGTCGAGGTCAAGCTCTCATCTCTGGATCAGGACATCTACGCCCCGTCTCTGCCAAGATGGACAACTGAACCAGTGTATCTGATGTGTGTCGTAGCCTCTTAGTTCTCGACTCATGTCAGTGGGTGGCTTGTACAGTCAATGACTGGAAGAACATAAAGGTCAGCTAAGTGCTTTTACAAGTCCAGAATTAATGATAGGCAACAAGTTGTTAACGACGACGATGATGATGATGATGATAACAACATTCCACTTGAGGATCCAATCACAGATCCCGATGAGTATACGATGATGGATGATGTGGCATCCTGTATTGAGGAGTCAGATTCAGATTGTGAGGATCCAGAAGTCCCTCACAAAATAACAACACTCAAAGACAGTAAGCAGCAAAAGTCTGATATTAAGATATGCTTTCTGGACAAAGACATGTATGACATGAGATATGCAAGAACTTGAGACATGTTTAGAGGAGAAACTTTGCAGTTATCTCATCAAGGTGAAGAACAAATCTACCAAAATATAAATCACGAATTGTTATTTTTTAAATAAATCTTCATTGTCTAATCTGTATAAAATCTGTACACAGATTCTTATAGTTTATTATATTTAATTTATGCTGTATTTATATCAAGATATGCATATACTTTATGTATAGGCTAGTCTAGTGTTTGTTTAAGACACATGTATGTAATTTATTGCCAATAAACACACGAAACAGCATTTCGTTTCTCGTTTAAAATAATAATCTCTATATGAACTACCTCCCTACATGGCCTGATTGAGGTAGTCTCCTTGAATGGTCCCTATAGGGAGGTTTTACTTTATATTTTAAAACGTAAAACCTACATACACATACCAGACAAAGAGAGAGAGAGAGGGAGAGAGAGAGAGAGAGAGAGACAGACAGACAGACAGACAGACAGACAGACAGAGAAGGGTCTAATAAAACTCACCCAAATTCAAAACTGTATAAATGTATTATAGACACAGCAACAAACGTCTAAACCAGCAAACAACAATTATGGTAGAAAAAAATGAAAATATGTCATTTACAATTTAATACCGTGAAGCGAGTACCATGAATTAGACATAAAGCCCCAGAAACGGAGATAATTTATTGCTAATTCCATTAAAGTTGACAAAAATCCCCTTCAGCTTGACGATCAATAATAAAATTATTGTTATTGGCTCTGCTCTGAGTAGGCTGTGTTTATATCTAATAAACATCTACCGTGGTCAGTAGAAGATGAATACTCTAGAGTAGACTTCTCCGAGTAGAATATACGATAAACAGTTAATACGATTATTTCAACGATCGGTTAAGATAAAACATCCGAGGAAATTAATTCGCACCAATTTGTACCCACGGCGTGCGTGTGTGTTTGTGTGTGTGTTTGTGTGTTTGTGCGCGTGTGTGTGCGTGTGTGCGTGTTTGTGCGTGTATGTATGTGCGTGTGCGTTCGTGCGTGCGTGTGTGTGTGTGATATGATATGCTATCTGTTACATTGTGGCTGATTGTGTTTGGCACACCTTCAGTACTGTAAGACGAGCGGGGTTAGAGATGAAGTCAGCGATTTCGGAACAAACATTATTAACCAGAGAAGATTTGTCTTCGTTATCTTTACAGTTGTCTATTGTGATATTAACGAGTGAGACACAACCAAGATGATCCGTTCTGGATCTCTCCGGGATTCTAGCACCTAACACCATGGCTAATCACCAATGAGTCATCCCAGGTGTGTCACACTAGAAATTAGTCATTTTTCATAACAGATATGACCTATACAGGATATATGGTGTCAGTGGCCTACAAATTTTGAGGTCATTAGTCATTTGCAAATAATATATGATACGAATGTGCCAAGTGATTTTAACAGATAATGAAGAACCTATGTCATCTGTATTATCTATTTGGCTTTTAACCTCAGAGCACTTCGTCATTGGATATGCCACTTAGATAATTACATTTTTTGTCAATCATATTTCATCATTTTGACAACAAAACATGACAGTGTTATAATGATGCCATATGTATCTTCATTGGACCGATCATTATAATGTATCTATCTTATCGTTAAATATTAAAGTGAAACATAAAAAATATGTAACAACACGTGTGTGTGTATGTAAGTGTCTGTTTGTTTGTTTACGTGCCTGTGTGTGGGCATGCATAGGTGTTTGTGAGCATGGGGTCATGTGCGTGTATATATATATATATGTGTGTGTGTGTGTGTGTGCGCGCGCGCCCGTGTGTGTGTGTGTGTGCGCCCGTGTGCGTGTGTGGGTGCGTGCGTCATACCTGATATCAGTTCTTCTGTGGCTGATAGCAAAACAATAATCGTTTGGGTATTTATATCTGTTACAAAGCAAACTGGAAGCTAACCGTTTTATGACTGGCGTGTATACGTCGGTGGATAACGTAAACACCTGCATCCTTAGTGATAACAAAAGGTGATAAGTAATTTATATATGTAGTATTTGATATGTAATATATCAGAATATTGGAACACATATAAAGGAGGTCTACCTCTAGTATATATATATATATATATATATATATATATATATATATATATATATATATAGGAAACAAAGATACTTAATAATTACTGGCATTTACTACACGACGGTTGGTATATAAGGTATTGAAAGGACAAAAATCACGTAAGTAGATATATTTTTGCTTCTTACATCTCTCGATCCATCCGACCAACGATTCTTCCATCCATAGATTCTACTATTAATCCGTTCATCCATATATTCTAGCACTGATCCATCCATCCATATATTCGACCATTAATCCAGCCAGCCACCCATCTAAAATCCGATAATTAATCCACCAATCCATACATTCGGCCATTAATCCAGCCATCCATCTAATATCCTATCATTAATCATCCATCCATATTTTCGGCCATTAATCCATCAAATATCCGACCATTAATCCATCCATCATTTTATTCGGTCATTACATTAATCAATCCATCCATCTAACATCTAACTATTAATCCGTCCATCCACATATTCCACCATTAATCGATGCATCCATCCAATATATGACCATTAATCAAATTTCCATATATTCGACCATTAATCCAGCTATCCTAATATTCGAGCTTTAATCCACCGATCCATCCGTCCGACCAACCGTCAATCCATTCTACGAGTCAATCAACATCTCATCAAGTTCTTCTTCCGGGGTGAGTTTTCTTGTCCACTCATACTCACTCAGTCACCCAGTCACTCAGTCATCCTCTGTGTTTGGGGAATTTTAAATTAGTCACCTGTATCATCGCACACAATCACTCAATCAATCATAGGATAAATAGGCCAATCTTTCCCTCTTTTATGTTCATATATTTATTTATTTTTAATTATTTATTAACTTTATTAACCCGTCTTATTACCGACCAGCATGTTATAAAATTGCCACATGTCGTTGACGAGTATAAACATTTCTTCCTCAAAAGACACAAAATGGCGCATAGCGAACTCCACAAAACTCAAAATGAGCAAGACAACAAAACAGGTAGGATATGACAGAATAATAAATCCTACCGTGTCATAGTTGATGATGATGATGATGATGTTTATTATCAATTTCCAGACATATATGAATATACCACGTAAACATTAAATATTAAATCAAAAGTACAGTGATGGAATTTTGGGGAACCAATGTAGACGAACATGTCTTCCCATTGGCCCCTCAAACTGAATATATTTCAGTTGACATACTGTGTCAATAACCACACACGCACACACACATACACACACATATGCACGCACGCACGCACGCATGCACACATATTTTTATTATCACGTAAATAACAGCCCCAAACTGTATTTTTTTAAATATTTCTATAATCACGAAGGTGTATTCTTTATTTAATCACAGACAGTTCTGGATCCAACGATCGTTTATTGATGATGATGGCTCCTGGGAGACGAGAGGCGTTCCTGGCGCTGCGTGAACGTTTGAGTAACAGCAAGCCTGAGATGAGCTTAGATAAAGATGATCCCGATGAAAAGGTTAATATCAAATCATTATTTTGATAAAATGAACTGATCTGAGCCAATAAATCCTGATTCTAATTATCGAAATCTTATTAACGTAAATGGCAATATGTTCCAAACAAATCATTATCAGATGTTGTAAATACAAAACGAGTGTCAAGTCCTGCTGTTCAATTTTGAAAGAAGATCATTTTACTGAGTGTCGTTGACATATATATATTAAAGATATCATTTTCTAGGCTGTTAATATTGTGTTCAAACGGTATTTATTAGGTGAGATCAGACCATCTTTATAATTAATTACCTACTGTTTAGATTGTATAGACATATAGTTTAGATGTGTTCTTTAAAACACGCATATCAATGATAAAACTTACTAGGTAATTGTCTAGATTTGTATCTGAAACTTCTGAACCTGTCGCGTCACGTGTCTATTTTTAGCATAATTATACAGTAAACGCATAAAAATCTCTTGGCCGATGTTTCAAACAATGAATAGTTATTATATTTTTCAAATTTTCCGTTAGCAATTAACTAGGCACGAATATAGACCAACAATTGTGTAATAAAACTGATAAATAAGAATGTTTGGTTTTTAAGACTATTCATATTAGTAGCATTTGTGTAGGCGAGCGATAATTGGTGGAGAAGATATCAAGAGAAATATTCTGAGAACAAATCATACTAGCTTTGTGTGTATCGTAATTTTGTTTGGTAATTAATTTTGTTGGTAATTTAATTTTTAATTGGTTGAAGGAATAAAATTCGAAAATTAATCCTCAGTTTTGTTTTTGTTATTGAACAGACTAATATTAACACGGCTACACCTGGAATAACGGTGTATCCAGTTGAAATAATGTCAATTTCAAACAATTTACAAAATACCTTTTACCAATAATAATAATAATAATACGCGTAATATTTCATCCCATTTATCCAAACCATTTTAGTCCACTCAGGAACAAATGGCTGCCAATTTAGATGAGTTATTGTCTCAACTGTCAACATTCGGGCTCCCCAAACCCAGGCCAGAAACACCTAAAGTGGACCTGAAAGAGAGTCGACGCAAAACGAAAGAAGCTTTGTCCAAAATGGAAAAGGAATTATTCACAGAAGAGGAAAGGAGCCTTGTCGTCAAATTGAAACGGCTTAGAAAGAAGTATAACAACACCGAGAATGCTGAATACTAACTCACTCACTCACTCACTCACTCAATCAATCAATCAATGAATCATAGGATAAATGGGCCAATCTTTCACTCTTCCGTGTTCATATATTTATTTATTTTTAATTATTTATTAACTTTATTAACCCGTCTTATTACCGACCAACATGTTATAAAATTGCCACATGTCGTTGACGAGTATAAACATTTCTTCCTCAAAAGACACAAAATGGCGCATAGCGAACTCCACAAAACTCAAAATGAGCAAGACAACAAAACAGGTAGGATATGACAGAATAATAAAATCCTACCGTGTCATAGTTTATTATTACGTAAATAACAACACAAACTCAATCGTTAATTTTTGTTTAATATTTATATAATCACGAAGGTATATTCTTTATTTCATCATAGACAGTTCTGGATCCAAAGATCGTTTATTGACGATGATGGCTCCTGGGAGACGAGAGGCGTTCCTGGAGCTGCGTGAACGTTTGAGTAACGGCAAGCCTGAGCTGAACTTAGATAAAGATGATCCCGATGAAAAGGTTAATATCAAATTATTATTTTGACAAAGTGAACTGATCTGAGCCAATAAATCCTCATTGTTTAATGCTCTATGTAATTATCGAAATCTTATTAACATAAAATGACAATATGTTCCAAACAAATCATTATCAGATGTTGTAAATACAAAACGAGTGTCAATCCTGCTGCTCAATTTTGAAAGGTCATTTTACCGAGTGACCTTGACATATATTAAAGATATCATTTTCAAGGCTGTTAATATTGTGTTCGAATGGTATTTATTATGAGATCTGGCCATCTTTATAATGAATTATTTATTGTTTACTTTTAATTGGTTGAAGGATTCGAAATTCAAAATAAATCGCTTAATTTGAACAGACTAATATTAACACGGCTACACCTGGAATAACGGTGTATCCAGTTGAAATAATGCCAATTACAAACCATTTATAAAATACCTTATACCAATAATAATAATAATAATAATAATAATACGGCGTAATATTTCATCCCATTTATCCAAACCATTTTAGTCCACTCCGGAACAAATGGTTGCCAATTTAGATGAATTACTGTTCCAACTGTCAACATTCGGACTCCCCAAACCCGGGCCGGAAACGGATCTGAAAAAGAGTCGGCGCAAAACGGAAGAAGCTCTGTCCAAAATGGAAAAGGAATTATTCACAGAAGAGGAAAGGAGCTTCGTCGTTAAAATGAAACGGCTTAGAGAGAAATATAACAACGTCGAGAATGCTGAATACAAAAAAGAATTGAATGATCTACTCAGGGAAATGCGATGATTTTATTTGGATATATTAGTCGTTTATGGCATAAGATAATGAATCTTTTGTTAATATCTCAACTTGATGCCGGTGATTTAAATGAAAGTAGCTACGTAAAGAAATGCGTTAATTTCAATATTGGGAAAAAATATTTGAATAAAATTATTACTGAATAATAATATTTGAACCAGATCATCACTGAATGATAATAATATTTGAACCGGATCATTACTGAATGATAATAATATTTGAACCGGATCATTACTGAATGATAATAATATTTTAACAAGATGTTTACTGAATAATAATAACATTTGAACAAGTTGATTACTGAATAATAATAATATTTGAACAAGATCATTACTGAACAATAATAATATTTCTGTTTCAGAAGTTGAAAGTTTTTTTCAAGTTCGTCCACTTAATATTGTTAATGTAAGATATTTCTATGAAGGTTGCTCTCTCTCTCTCTCTCTCTCTCTCTTTGTTTGTGTGCGTCTGTGCGTGCGTGCATGTGTTATTGTTAACCCGATGCAGAATAGTTATCTAGTAACGGATCAGCAAATTTCACATTTGTTTCAATATATATATATATATATATATATATATATATCATATAAGTATTAATTATTTATAAAATCATCGATGAGCCATTAATATTACATAACGTACTCTCTATCAGTAATATTGTTGACAGTGTAGATAAGTGTCATGTATTAACACATCTGCCAGTACAAGTTGGTTTAGAAATATGAATTTCTGTTTCAAATCCCATAACAATTTTCTTCTGAATTCATCTAATCCAGTTTCAACATCTTTCTGTTGACACGAATCGGCAGACTTCTTCCTGGTGGATGTTTCATTCATTATTCGTTTATTTGAGGCTTGTTATAACATTGTTAAAACTTCGTACAATAAATGAAGGACGGAAATACAAAGTCTTTATTAATCTCTTCAGTAACTGCTCTTTGTTCAGATCGAGCTTTTGTTTACAAGATTTGCCAAACAAACGTTTACTTTTTTGTTGTATAACATTTAATACATAAGACTAATAATATACTGGTTAATTCCGTCTAAACCATTTAGCCATTGTTAATTGGGTATTGTTGTGTATTAGCCGCGATTATCCTTTTCGTGTCACTGATTAACTAATTATTGAACTAGCTGGACGTGTATTATATAATAATCTAACTAATTATATCATTACATTAAATACATAACAGATAAGTGAGTAGATGGATAGATCAAGTCAACTCAGATAAATTTTATTATTTATTTAGTCTAAATAAAAACTAATTTGTTTCTATTAATGTCGGGTTTGTTGTTGTCAGGGACTATAACGTTCGTGTGTTTTCTCTGTACAATCGTATTTTTAAATTTTATTTGAATGAATTTTAATTTCGTTTTATAATCTCGGATGGAGCCAGGAGCTATTCGATTCTCTACTACAGCTCCCAATCCCCCCCCCCCCCCCACCCCTCCGAGACACACACACACACACACAGAGGGAGAGAGACACTTAGACCTCCACGGCTCTACATTATCGTGATTTGTCCACAATCCGCAAGCCGTCGCCATTTTCTTCGTCGCAAACATTAAACAAGAAAAATATTGCTAATCTCTCTTGTCCGAGCAGGAAGTCCACTCTTCTGCGATCCCAGCAGGAAGTCCACTCTTCTGCGATCCCAGCAGGAAGTCCACTCTGCTGTGATCCCAGCAGGAAATCCACTCTGCTGTGATCTCAGCAGGAAGTCCACTTTGCTGTGATGCCAGCAGGAAGTCCACTCTGCTGTGATCCCAGCAGGAAGTCCACTCTGCTGTGATCTCAGCAGGAAGTCCACTTTGCTGTGATCCCAACAGGAAGTCAACTCTGCTGTGATCCCAGCAGGAAGTCCACCCTCCTGCGATCCCAGCAGGAAGTCCACTCTGCTGTGAACCCAGCAGGAAGTCCACTCTGATGTGATCCCATCAGGAAGTCCACTCTGCTGTGATCTCAGCAGGAAGTCCACTCCGCTGTGATCTCAGCAGGAAGTCCACTCCGCTGTGATCTCAGCAGGAAGTCCACTCTGCTGCGATCCCAGCAGGAAGTCCACTCCGCTGTGATCTCAGCAGGAAGTCCACTCCGCTGTGGTCCGAGAGGGAAGTAAATTCTGATGTGATCCGGCAGTTCGTCAGTTTGATTCCCCGTTTCCCGTTTTTGTGGGATGTTTCATCGATCATAAAAAAGGCTTCGATCGGTCTCTTCAAATGACGACGATGTACTAACCTTGTTTCATAGCCTACACCCTCCAGCCAGTCTAAAGCAGGCAATACAGCGACGCGGAGACAATAATATGTCGCTTTGGTATTAAAAGCTGCACTGAATAAATGTGAGCACCTGGGAAATGTAAAGGAATGGTTTTGCGTTATTTGATAGCATCCCAATGAATAATTGAGTAGATGGCACCAGATAGCATCTGTTATTAGCTCACGGTGCATTATTGAAGAATAAATGCGTAGCTCAGATAACGAACTTCCATATAGTAGTTACCAAGGAGATTGCTATAATTGTCTCCAATGTCTATGTGGGTGTGTGTACGCGGGGAGGATGTGTGCGTGTACGATCTCTGGAACAGACTGTACTCGTCTTTAATTACGCCATCAACGATAAACTGTGAGTAGGCGTGTTTAAAGGTTGCACTTTGATCCCCAACAGGCGTGACCTACTTTATGTGTCAGGTTTGGAATACGTAACAATATACGCCTGTTCGATATATTCCGGAGATCCTGAACACGAAAACTGCAGCATTCGAGCAACAGTGTTTATCCGGAATGGCAACAATCACTAAACATGAATCCAGCAAACGCCATAAAACACATTAAAACAGCCACTGATAGTGCACTACCTCGGTGTAAACACTAACACCCGATAGGTTTATTATGCGTCAAGTAAACGAGTGCTGATCACGTGACTACCTACACTGAGCTCAACATAGACAGATACATATCTGACTGATATGTACGTACGACAAGGCAGTAGCAGAATCAAATATCATAAATACATCACCATCTGGACGATTCATCGGAGCTTAAATATTGATATGTAATATCAACAAATGTACAAATATATAGGGGTATATATGAATAATATATATATATATATATATATATATATAAAATATTCGCATGCACATGCGCAGTCCACATCAACTGTGGTTTGCGGGTCAGTGAAACCAAAAATATTTTTGTGAGCTATTATAGGGATTCTACGTCATCATGTTTTCATAATGCGCCCTTCACACCACTTCCACCAGATGGCGATCCAGAATGTGAAGCCTTCGTGGCATGTTATGGGTAGCACGTTATGACAAGGAGAGAAGGACTCCCGAGATAACCCTTTAGTGCTGTCTCGGGTTTAATGTAATGCTGATACAAGTAAACGACGCTTTAAATAAAATAAACTGGACAAAACTATTTAAAATCGAAAGCACAGACAGTAATTTGAGAGCCATCCATCATTCTATGGGATATGAAAAACAGCTGATAATAAAACAATAAGTTTATTAACAATAACAAGTCACGTTGATTTACTTCAAGTTGAGTAAAACTATAATTGTTAAGGTAGCAACATAAGTATATCGCATGGAATATAATGCATCCCGTTATAATTAATGCTTGAATACAGGAAAACGTGTGGCATACACTTTACACCACAATGTATGACTCACGGTGATGCAAAATGCAAGTGATATTCCACACCACGATGGCATACTACTCATAGTACTATATCACCCACAGTGATATAAGTACCGTGACAATATACCAAGCATGCTGTTAAGCCATGCATAGCAAATTCCAACAATATTTGGCTCACAGAAATAAACCACCAAAGTCGGCATACGAGATACGCAATAACAAGGAAGAGGCATTGATATTCCACACACACACACATTTAGAAATTACACAGTTATATACCATACACATGAAAACAGCACGTATGAGGGACACACCACGCGAGCTTTGTCTGCGATAAAGAAAAAAATCGTACACGGCACATATAAAGTGGCTAACAGGGTGGTGAGGAGACACCCACCCACCCACCCACCCACCCGATAGTCGTAATTTCCAATTGTCCGATTTTCACATAATTTTATACAATTGTGTTACCTTAATTACCGTTATCATAAATAATACGGCAGCAAGCAGTATCAAGAATAAGTAAACAAAAACAATTAATGACTAGAAGACAACAGAAATTAATAATTAAACAACATCCACGTAAAAAAGTGACATTTATGAATGTCTATTTATTACACACCTATTAATAATATTTCCCAATACCACTCCTTCGGTGTATGAATCAAATCCTGTTGTCAGTATTGCCCCCCCCCCAAAAAAAAAACAAACAAAACAACAACAACAACACAGAGATGGGTCATGTTTTACTAATGAGCCATCAGCACCACATCATGATGAGAACCCATTCTCAGACAACTACAGATCAATATATCGGCTATTTGCTGAAATGCAAAAAGGAAAATAAAACTTTACGTACAATCAGGAGATGTATGGTCTGTAGCAATGGAAACAGGCTTGAATATAATACAGCGTGTGTGTGTGTGTGTGTGTGCGACATGAAGGGCGCTATATACCACAAAGTTACACAGTAATTTCTGGTACAGCATATATATATATATATATATATATATATATATCACAAAGTATCACACAGTGTAACAATCTAGTTGTGAACAACAACAGGTGTATGCCATCAGGTATGGTAGAGTATAAATAGTGTACAAAATATAGTTTGTGTACAAATAGTTAACTAGGATAGAAGATACGGTATCTATACTGGAATAATCTATGGTAGAAGAACAGACACAGACAGACACACACAGTGATAGAGATAGAGAGAGTGTGAGCTTCTATGTTTAACCAACCAAGTCTCCTCTAATTATTATCAAACTATTTTTAACTTTGATGGTCCTCCGAGATGACAACAACAACTTAACTTCCTCATTTTACGACAACTCTGACGCCATAGTAACTAACAGACACACAACAATGATGGGGTCAAGCACATCATTTAGTGTGTTTGTCCACAAATAGGCACACACACACACACACACACACACACGGGAGAGAATCAACGCCTAAAATAAGATAACATCTTGCGCCACAGACTTTCTGATGACCTTCTGTGATATTTCTTCTAAACTTTAAATTGTATAAGGAAGCTAGTCTAATGATTGTATTTCCGCCCAAAATGATAACAACACAGACATTATACAATATATTACTAGTACTCACTTTTGGCGCCTCATCAAACTTGTTTAACTGCCAGCTATTTGATTGTGATCTGATTATATATATATATATATAATATTACACATACATACGTATACCAAGCCTGTTTGCTTCAAACAGTTAATACACATTTCAATTATATTTTTTATAAATAAATATTCATCATAGAAACGTAAACGTCATTGTCTGCTTTCAAACTAATTGATGCTCCAGTCATCAACCCCCCCCCCCAACCATAAATGTCCAATGACCTTCAGTGACCCTCTCTACGTTATTTCACATGGTACCTCTTGACTGAAGTAATTATGGCTATTGCCCATCAGTTGTATGTGGAGCATTCCGGATGTCTTCAGCTCACAAAAAAGAAATCTCCAGTTAAAAAACTGGCTGTGGTACCATTAACAAAAACAATGGCTGTGTCATATCCCAACAGTGACAGGATTCTGCTATCCAATTTTTGATGCAACAATGACAAAAAGCTAAATAATTTCATTTTTTGAATACCACTTGGCCAAAGCTGTCAGATCCAAAACACACTGCATAAAAATTGACCAATGACATGGAAATAACATGTTAAATCAAACTAAATCAAGCACAAAAGTCATGTATATTTTGGCCAATTTTTTTTACATTTGGATAAAGTCATCGTTTAAAACCACCGATATCTAAGATGAGCCACCATTGACCAATGGGAATTGGTCCGAAATAAAAAATACTCTCACTCGCTTTTCAAAGACACCGAACTGAAATGCTTACACTTCTCAAACGGGCAGTGTAGTAATTCAGGTATAATATTTTTTGTATATTGCAAACCATATAAAAACATGTCATCTTTTTGCACACTACTGATACTGTGTTAGTACTGTGCAAAAAGGTGCCAGCTCAAACCAATTATGATTACATCTTCTGGAAGATTCACCAACTTGCTAGTTGAACTGTTTTAGCTAATGATTATGAGCGAATACTGAATTCTAGTAGTCATTAATGACTGAGTCAACAACCAGAATTGATGGATTTGAACCCAGAAACTGCCACCTCGTGTATCACCGTTCTAATACGAAGCTCATTAAGAATAAGACACATAATCGTAATGTGTCAATAGTCATGGGTGTGCTGAGGTCTTCGAAGATTTGAGTCTGTCTGTATGTCTGTGTTCACCATTATGCATGAATGAATACATATCGCTGTATTAAAGGCATTTCTGCTAACATTTCAACAAGATATATGCATATACGTAAGTACAATTACTAAGTACTTCACACAGTACTGAATGCAAATTAATTCAAATCAGGAGTCGCAATGAATTATTTTAAAAAAACAGACACAAACAACTGAGTCATATAAACAACAATAATAATACAAAATTGTTTAAATAAGATTTGTTATAAAACATGTTTCAAAATAATATAAAAATTTATAATTGTGATGTCATAATTTGCTCACTCCACAACAATGTACACTGAATAAGATGATGATGATGTATGACAAGGTAGCTAATGGAGACTTAAGTTACAAGGCCACTTCTTCGAACACGGGTGGTAGTGATCTGCGGTCCAACACGCTACCGCTAGACCACGGAGGCGGCCCTACACTGAATAAGAACAAAATGCAACAATAATTGTCCAGTCACAACACTTAATGAATAACTTAGAAAACATGGTGCTTTAGTTAAGAGATCAAGCACACTTATTATCAGCTCAGCGATATCACCCCAGACGTTTACATTCTCGGAGTATGATGGCCGTCTTTAAATACGAAGGCCATAATACGATGAAGCTCAAATTCAGATGCTGCATAGATCCCGCAAAAGAAGTGCGACATCTAACAGAACTGTCTACCGCCCTACAACAGGGTAACAAACAAAAACAGAGTACTATTGGTACACTTTGAAACTTGGTATCCTTTGACATTAGAAAAAGTACGGTCACTTTTCTTCGAAGGGCAATATCAATTATGGCTATTTTCCCGGCGGATATATAAACAACATTACAAAATATGTTTTACAATGGTTACTGGTAATTAATAAAATACATCTCACATCTATACATCCTCCTCTAGGAAGCTAACGTTAGGTTTACTCTATACTGTATCCATTACACATAGGTCCCAGCCAAAATAGTCATATAAAAAGGTGGAGAAAGGAGGATATATTGTTGACGAAAGTTTGTATTATTTAAACAAAATGTACCATTTTTTTCTTGTGTACAGCTACAATATCTGGCTCCATGAACATGTCGCCTCTTTAAAGTGTGCGAACGTCCGAGTAACGCGGCAGCCGAAACATAATTATTACATGTATTCGTGCCCACATATACGCATGCAAACATATTAAAGATTCCCACCCATTTACATGTACTTAATCTGACTGGCATATTACAGAATTGATTGATTGACATTTTATAATGGATTGACAATTAGAAGATGGTAAAGAGTAATGTAAGGGTAGGAGATTCCTACAAAAACAAAAGTAGGAATTCTGGGAGCGAGGTGTTACCACGGTGACCCATTCTACATTTAGGCATGTGACCTGAATCAAGGGATGACAGAATTATCTTTGATGGATAGCAGGTCGTGGTGAGTCAGCGAGTGAGTGGCTCGTTTAGCCTCTGTGCCAGTCACACATGCGACGTATGGCCCAGTGGTGATTAACCGGGGAGACATCCAACAAACACAGGTTCGAGTCTGGTTTGAACTCACAACCTGGACTGTCGGTTAGGCCACAAATAGGCGCTGGCTGCTGGGGGCGCAGCATCATTAAAATAAATCAGAACGGTCGATAGATCGGCTTCTACGAATGATATTTTCATAAAACGGGAGAAAATGTCTGAAAATATCTGACACATTAGTATGTTGCCATATCATCATCAGCGAAATATGATTGCAAATACATCCAACATGAGTTGAGTATGTAATGTAGCCTCAGCCTGGTCACACTTGCCACATATGGCCCATAACATAAGGAAATGAATCCCACAAACACAGTTAGGTGCCAAATTTGAACCCACAACCTGTAGGTTTGCAGCACATAACTCTAATCAATGTGTTATCAGAGTGAACGCTTTAATATGAAGTTTGGTGAACTAACCTACTCACTACACAAACAAACAATAAGGGGGTAGGGGTATAAAATAACAAATTTTGACACCTAAAAGCCAATGCACATCCTTCAGAATTACTTCATCACACACACACGTCGGCACCTATATATGAGATACAATCTCAATAAACATGAATAAATTCTGATTGTTAGGAAATAGTAAACATCTAACAAATGTTCTTATTTACAGATCACAGTTCCAAAATTGCATAAATCCCTCAGAGATAAATCACTCGGGTAAATCGGTTCATAATAACAAATTACCATACATCATATCAGTAACTATATTAACGTAACCATTTTGGGAAATTACCAATGAGGGACGGGTAGCTTCAATAACAAGGATTAGTCACGATTACAAGGCAAGAAGATTAGTTCTATCAAACTATGATTACATAACAACTAATACGTTCAGGTAGTACTGTTGTAAATACAGAATCTATCATTTTCCATACGGAACCGGGTCAATCATTATCAGCTTTAAATATCGCAAACGTCAACAAAGTTTATCAATATTATCTACGTGGGTTATCTAGGAGTATTCCTGTAACATATATTTACATATTGGGTTCAGCAAAGGTCTTTATGTTGATGTTGTAGGATCCAGACCTGGGGTCAATTCCATTTTGTCAATTCAAATTTTACACTCTTCTTACCTACCAGTACTACTACTCACTACTACTTTTTACCATGAGTAGATACTCCGAGTACCTACCTGAAATATATACTCTGAGTAGTTTATATTCCAGGTAGGATTGCTGTGGAAGAAATATTTCTGAATTAACAAAAATTAAATGGTAAATTAATTTGTGGATTTATTTTTTTGTAGGAAACTTTATTTCCAATTCTATCAATTCCAATTTTTTTAAATAATCAATTCCAATTCCCGAATTGACCCCATGTCTGGTAGGGTTCATGGCCAGATAGTCACTACAAGGTTTGAATATATATATCTATATATATATAAACCACTTTTGAAATGGCTTTAAAATTATTTCATTGCAAAGTACACCGAGGGATTGCGCAAAGCAAATAGATTATTAGTGTCAAGTAGGCTCAGATAATTTGATATTCACCAGTGACTGGCTCCAATTAAGAAAAAATAGTTTAACACAAATTATGTACGATAGCTAACTGGACTCGGCTGTCTAACAGAACCCAACGGATGGATCAACGGACCAGTACAAAAATGAAGATGGGTAGCTGCGATTCTATCTAAGAAATCAATCAAGCAGGACAGCAAAGTTTTTAAATGTTCCTGTGTGCTATAGGTATACATACACACCCTCCTTTATAATCAGATAATTAGTTGTAAGGTCTGCTGCCGAGTTAATCAAGGTATGGTCATACCATATAAACACAGGTCCCAGGGTGCCAGCCCTAGGGTGCTTTATCCAAGGGATGGTGTCCGTCTTCACATCTACATACTTCCAGCCAGTGTAACCAATATGTAAATCTCTAAACAAACATTTTTCACCAACTAACGTCAGCATTCAGCTCTCTCAACAATAATGAATCATCAAGGTACATAAAACAATGTCTACTAGCCAGCAACAGGCACTGAAAGGATTCCCAAATTGAACAGTTTCTAGTGACAAAAATTATTTCTAGGCCTAATCCATCACTATCACAGGATCCTTCATGAAAATAACACATTTCAGTTTTGATTCCAGTTAAGTCACCATAAGAACTACGCTAATAATTTGAGAGGATTACAATGGCAATGTAATTAAGAGCATGATTACAACAGCTTACAACGGTCACTCTACCATGAAGTAAAAATGACCAATCAGAGACGTTCTCGTGTACTGAGTATTGTCAGGATGACAACAACAAACTAATTCACAAACAAAAACCAGTAACATATATAGATCTTTAGAAGTATTAATTAGGCAACAACAAAAATAATTAGCACTTTAGGGATTTCTACAAAACATAGCTGTTTCTATCAGAAATGATGTTATTAGAGGCAGCCACTGACATTCATACAGTGATGACACAACTCAACCAAGGCCTTCTTGGAATCTGGATTGATGTGCAAGCACACGCCACCCGGTGGTAATCCTTCGACACTATACTCGTCAAGTGCCTTGAATCGCTTTACACTCTCAGCCGGATCATCAGGTCGCGAGCTTGTCAACGTGTCATGTTTAGGTGCATGACTCCAAGCCCTCGAATTAGAGGATGAAACATTCTGTAATCCTTGGACAGCATCAGCAATTGTCGACTGATTAGCAAGAACAGCCTTATGGTGACTCAATTCCTTGTTTAGCTGGTAGTTCTCGGCGTGGAGTTGTACATTCAGATTGGCAAGTCTCTGGTTCTGTGCAATTGTCACGCGCAGTTTCTCTTCTATCATGCTCCAGTAGCGCTGGTTACGTAACGAGAATTCGTCATCTGGTAACTCCGCTGCCAACAGCGTGCCACACTGTTGCTTCATCTGATTTATGACATTGTCTGCATCTTTTAGTGACTGAGCCGTAGACGTCGAAACTAGACTCTGGGAATGACCAGAAGTCAACAGCTGGCCTTGTCCCAACATAAGATTTGGCAAACTGCCAGCGGCCATTGTTGAATCAGACACTTCATCATCAATGGCAGAGTGACCTGCTGTAATACATTTACTCTCCCCTGTTCCAACATTGGAAGCTGCAGACAGCAAACTGATATTCCTCTTTTCTGCATTTTTCAAATATAACACCGAGCCTTCCATATCTGCTTGATGCTTAAACGGCTTTTCCTTCAATGGCTTGAATGGTTCATTTGGTTCCATTCCTCCATTCATGAGTAGGGCAACCATGGCAGGATGTGACTTGACTTTGTCTTTGCCCTGGCTCATTGCCACATTTTCCTCACCTTTCTCGAAGTCCCGAGTATGAACCTCGACAACGTCTTCTGCAGCTCCTGTCTTCGCCGCTGCGCCATTCCCTAGCTGCAAGGCCTGCGCATTGAATTCTTGCAGCTGCTCCAGTTCAGTGATCAGCTGGTTCAATTCAACCAGCTGATGGTCACCATCTGGCGGCAAACAGTCCGACAAACTCGACACGACGGTGGTATCTGCGAACGCGTCCAAATTGCTCAGTATCTCCTCAATTCCATTACCTCCATCAGTGTTCTGTCCAAGCTGCTGTAAATGTTGCCGGCCTTCAACCTCCTCACGACTCATACCAGACTCACTAACTGATCTGATATTAATACCATCATCATTGTGTACATTGCCACAAGAAGAGCTGGACACAGCTATCTGTCTCGAATCCATGCCCGATGGTCTTATGTCATCCGACGAATCCGGTAACACCTGAGCGATGACAGCCCGATTTCTAGACCGACAGTCTAGACTACCTGGTCCTGATTCACGTCTGCGCATGGTCATAAATTCCTTGACAGATGTGCCGAGTGACATAATAAATTACGAGACACTACTTATCTCTCACTTGGGCTCAACTTCGGGTTATGCTCTTACGTGCAACGACTAAAAAAGTGCTTCTTTTATCACCGTAATTTTTTCCTCTAGTCTAAATGGACGCCTTCTCTGGCGTTTAAACCCAAAACAAAAGATCAACCCTCGAACCCTGAACATTGCCCTTACCAAATGAGGGATTCCCCGTAAGTCTGTTACGTGATTCGTTAGTCTAATTTGACGTCATCAACGGAATCTCCAGCCGCAAAATTACCGGAGTCATTATATATTAGCAGATCATTCGAAACAGTCTTCGCATTCTCGAACTACCTATTCAAGGCTATTGTAAGCATACTTGAACGCTCTCACAGTAGGACTTACCATGTTAATTTGCTTTAACTATTTTTATGTGTGATTATAATTATAGTCAACTTCCCAAAACGGACAGCTTACTTGAAAGGAAGTTAGACCACCCTAAAAATACTTGACACTTTCTATTGTACAATAAAAAAATTAACAGTCGTGTGAATATAAAACCTATGTTTCAAAGTTATAATGTTTAACAATATTAACGAGATATTTGATTTATTATTATGAGGGGGTCATTTCATAACAATTCATATCTCTGGTCATTCACGTGGGGTTTTAATCACCAGGTGTCATTAAACAACATTCAATTATACTATTGTTCTACTCTATTTTCACATATATCTAGCATGTACACGGACTGTCATTCACGTGTGACCACTATTTTATTCCATGCTGTTGCTGTGGCATGCAGCTAGTCACTGTACACGTTCGAGTAGCAACGGCAGATATACACATCATAACGTTGGAAATCGTTATTTGAAAATGGACATTGTATTATCATAACGGTCTCAATGTTCCAATTTGTCTTATGTCGGGTACATATATTTTGCCCAGCGGTGTATTTGCATGCTTCACTGAACAGTCATCGTAATGTTATTGTGTTTGTCTACAGTAAATCTGAAATCTTGTTTTGTTTTTGGGTACAATTACAGTTATTATAGTTTTTGTGTATAACTAATTTTAGTTGACTTTATAATGGCCGATTTACATCACTCAAGAGTTTTTTTTTTTTATAATGGAAGATAGTGAGGATCTATCAGATGTAGTAGGTGAAACTTCCAATGAATAATATGAGCTGGTAGCTGGAAAATGTTCAACCAAATACGAGGGTCGACGGCAGACATCCGTTAGCAAGTTGTGGGAGTATTGTAAGTTGACATCAAGCCGTTTCTGATGCTGATGGTACGCCTGGTGTTTGGCGATACGATCCCGAACTAATCTATTATGGTCAGAAAGGTGGTCATGCATGATTAATTATAGGACATTGGAAATGACACTGTAGTCGTCAAGACAAAGAAGTAGTTCAACAAGTCATCGTAGCCGTCATTGTTATCAAGTCATCGTAGTCGACCATAGCTGATGTCGTAAAATGTAGTCATATAATTCGTCGTTTGCGAAATAGAGGGCCACCGTGTTGCGTCAGTGTGACATATCCTTTCAAATGTATGAACATTGTGCGAATGTTATATTATTTAATTGAATTAATATTTTCGTGTATCCTAACAGTAAATGTCGTCATTATGTTGTCAATATTAATGCATCATAGTTTCAAGTCATTGTCTGTGTGCTTTGTGACTGGCTGATATATATATATATATATATATATATATATATATATATGTTGTTCCTGCTCTATTCTGGTTATTGAACAAAACGAATTGATATCCCATACGAATATAATTTGTTCCGGATATCATTGTCCTAATATAAGGACCGTTCAATCCTGGATGTTGATTCTCTGAGAATCTTCTAGATCCAGATCGTATGTAACACTGTCTGAGTTATAGTACAGTACTTATCCTATAATGCCTCAATTTGTTGCCGTTGAGTGTCTTTATTTCAGTATCGTTCAGTTTAACATATTCACCAATTTTGGGTGTCGGCGCTTTTCCAATCAGGATCTTATATAATACAGAGCACTGAACCATGAAACAATAAACAACATGTAAAGTCAGAACATCAACCTTTTTTCTTGTTGTGTTTGTTATTAACAAGAATGTATGTACAAGTTAGTAAGGTTCAGTACTGTATGTCCTTTTTAACGCTGGTCGTTGCTAGAGTAATAAACTCATGAGCAAGGTAAACGAAACCGATACAACAAGAAGAACAACAACAAAAAATTACAGGACATCACCAAATATAATAATATATTTTTGTTTATAATTGACTTATTGGACTGACAATTGTTCCTAAAATTGTATTTTATCTCATTCGCTTTAAATCCTTGAGAGAATAAAAACTTGGTCAACTTCCAATTAATTGAAGTACCCCGAGAACAATGTCACCTGTTATTTGATCAGATAAGAGACATTGAGCGTAGTCTCTTGACAATGGCGCTGAATTCTTCTAAAATGTTTCAACAATTGACGAACAACTATTTTGAAGTATTTGGGGGGGGGGGATTTATTATTACTGTGACAATTCACTAAATTTAGCCATTCATGAGCTGAATAACTGATGTTGATTTTTACAAAAAATATCAGTTTATTTGATTTCTTGAAAGTGGGGGGGGGGGCACGTCCATAGGAACGTCATCGTAGATCTAAGCAAATTGCGAATCCAGGAAAATGTGTTACCATTATTGTCATCGTTGTTCTTATTATCATTATCGTTGTTGTTGTGGTTGTTGTCAATAGACCGATCCAATTACCCCTGGCGCCACCATGCGGCTAAATTTCACACTACGGTCTCGGGTTAGAAGTCTAAGAATCACTGTGTTGCATAGCGATTTACGCGTGTAGTGCCGATAAATGTCTTACTGAAAAGCTGTATTTAGGCTATTTACCAGCTATATTTTGATGTTATTTATAGTCCATTAAGGGTATGTGATCTCCAGATCATAACTTTGTATTTAATAGGAATGGCATAGACTTTATCAAAATAATTTTTTTTTACTAAACTAAGTAACGTTCAGCGCGATATCCATGGCTGTCGTGGTCCGGCCTGTCGTCTAGTAAAAACTTATTTTTGTAGAACCTTTGCCATCTGACATGACGATGTGAATGGATAAAATCAATGATCATACAGATTATAATTCAATGGGTTATTCCTATTACTGTAATATTGGTATTTATGCATGATTTCTTGTATTGAAAGTGAACTGTTTTATTTTCTGAATGAGCCATTCGTGAAATGTTTACTATTTTACATGGAGGTAAAAGTTTAATTTTAAAATAATTTATTTAATCCATTAAAAACTACAAGTCAACATGAATAACTACGGCTTAGCTGTGTCATTCCTCTTGAAAAATCAGTCCGCCCAAACATTGAGTTATATCGTGATAAGTATTGTGTTAAATCTTTTGGAAAGATATAATCGTACAACTTAAATACTAATCGCAGTCTCTGTGTAATATGAAATAATTTGCTGAAAGATTTCCAGTACTTATCGTTCGTGAAATCCCCATATTAACAGTGGGCGGCATAGCCGTTTCTAACCATAGACCCCGGTTGGTAACCGATGCAATGCATTTCGCCTGGCTCGGCCTATTCTCAGTCCTAATTCAACAACACTGGTCAAGTCCAGTAAGTTATGTGTATTGGCAATATCTGAACCGGGTACTCATTTATGGCTGAGTACATGAAATGTGAATGGAAATATTTCTGTGATTGTAACTAATACCAGTTACTTACGTATTACTTAATCATTTAAACTAGCTGGTGCAGACACACAAATACACACACATATACACGCGACCGCGTGTATTGGTATAACGGGAAAGGGTGGCCAAACATTGCAAGGCCCCAACTGTCTGTGGGGCCCTCCCTAATGTGAGGCAAACAATGGTCAGTCTTAATACTATTCTCAAAGATACTGTGTTGTGTAGTAAGTAACCTCATTTAAATCAAATTGACAAGGTTTCATAATATCTCTGTCAGTATGTATTAAGTATTTATTCAATCTATTCATAATAATATTTTAATTAAGGACACTTAAGGACTATTATATCATAATGTTGTTATTCAATATAATCCTTATTCATCGTCAGTATTCATAATTATATTATGTTATATTATTATTGTTCTCTGATGCGGGTAGAACTTAATTTGGTGATTACAATAAATCCTATGATGATCATGATCATGATGATCATGATTATGATGATCATGATGATCATGATTATGATGATCATGATTATGATGATCATGATATCCTGCTTACCATTCGGCAGTTTAGCAAGTGTAACGTTTTCGTTGCGATTCGTTCACACCCTTATCACAAGACATTGCATATTTTGCCAAGAACGGATTCCGAAATAAACACATTTTTATCTGATTTTCATATTTTATTAACATTTTAAGATGTCCGGTAAATTATCAGTTGGTAATCTTCAGCATAAAAACATTTTTTTTATTGGCTGGATTCGAACCCACAATCGTGCTGTTTGCACGCATCGCACTTCTTCTACCATCTGTCATAAAGCTAGCTGACTATATTTTTCTATCCATCTCTAACAACTTGGTCAGTTATTTTCCGAGCTGACATCAGAATTCCACACCTCAGCTGACACAGAGGTATATCTGGGTGTTTCTTGGATGTTAATCTTCAACTCAATTGAGTTTATGGGCGTTCAAAAGACATATGTGGAGGTTAAGTGCATTTGTAATAATAATAATATTATTATTATTGTTATTACTAATAATAATATAGATTTAATAAAGTGTTTTTCTATTAGTTATGAATATTGAGATATATATGTTGAATTTGGAAGGATTAAGGTATCTTAACGCGGTATATAGACGTGTAGACTAGACTGTGGGAACGTTAAATAGACTGAAGTACATGGACTGAGGTTGGAAGATGTTGAGTAAAGCTCCAACAATTATTTATCTTTCTGTTTATTGTTTATTTATATCCTCCGTTTAATAATTTACTCAAATACACGATGACTTCTTTATATATGTAAGTTAATAATCATATTTCACACACTCGAGATACCAATAGATAATGTCTATTATAAATCTATCTGTAAACCTTTGGGGGGCGCCTCCTTGGTCTAATTGGTAGCGCGTTGGACCACAGATCCCTACCACCTGAGTTCGAATCTCGGCGTGGGCATATCTGAAGGGTGTTTCATCTTTGACGTCGCTTCATTATCTTTCTTTGGACGTCGCTCAGCCCATTTAGCCTACCATGTCCACGAAAGTGGCCGTAAAACATCAATCATCATCATCTTTATTGTGTATTTTAAGACAGTGTTATGTTTAAATTAGTGGCGTAGCTTCTAATGGGCTGATATTCGGGCTGATATCTCGATATAGGCCTATGTCTGAAAGATGGTTCAGTTTTCGCTTTGATTCGTTTAGACTACCACCTGTAGAGAAAAAACAGCAACATTTTCTTTGCGTCTCTGAAATGGATATTATGGATTTGTTTTGTTCGGGTTTCAGAGGGATGGGCTGGTTGTGTTTTGTTATTGTTGGGGATTTGCTGGCGGTGTTTTCCCGTTGGATTTATTCGCTTCAGAATTATACACCAAGCGTTAAAACAAATACCACATCGTAGTGTACTGGCTACTTGACACAACACCAGAAACATGCTGGTGGAGGGGGAGGAGGGCTTGTCCCAATTACTAGTAACTGTAGCGTTTACTCGGTCATTGTATAATAACATCAAAACATAAACATTCGCCGATGACGCTGTGAGTCGAGAACTTGGTTTATTGATTATTGATCTCGTATTAAAGACGGTGTAAGGTTTAAGCGTTTATTAAAATCAACATCAACCTCGATCCGAGAATCATCCAGTTAACTCTTAGAAGTCTCAAGGTCAATCATTATCTCTCTCTTACCTATCCGTCGACCTAAAACGGCTTCCGGTGGCGCTGTGGTCTCAGTACTGCGTTGCAAACTCGTGGGTTCAAATCCTAGTCGCGCCTGTTTTTCTAGGATTTGTTTCCCATGACAAACGTCCCTAGGCCGAATGTCCTAGATGTACCCATGACCGAAGCTCGGGTACAATATCTAAAAACCTAGGCCCCACAGAGAAAAAAAATATTTTCTTTTGTCACGTCACTGATAGAAAATCTCCGTCCTTTTTATCAAGAGAAGCTCTCCTTTTCTGTTCACAACAGACATACCTGATACCATGAGATCTATAATAACAAAATATCGGACTTTCTTACATCCATTTTACCGCACCAATTGTTTCTTTTCCCCCCCCCAACCTGTTTACTCAGCTATAGCTAAGGTTTCGTTTGTACCACGATTATGTAAGTAGCGGGTTTTGGTGTTATTTGCACGTTCAAAATGATATTGGAATCTCGCAGATTGTAATAAGCCAACAGGCTAAAGGCCACTTCACCCTCCCCCCTTACAATTCCATCGCTCATATATTCACGCAACGCGTGGTTTAAGTAAATAGATAAGTTTGATTTTCCCCGAAAAAACCTTGCATTTATAGTTTATCATTTTTAGATGAAATTGAAGACTGTTTTTCAGGGAGAAAAACTCTTTCCTCGTACACCAATGGATCACTAAAATTGATTGGTTTCACTTTCACACTTCTAACGAGGAGCTATATTATCGCCCTATGATAAGCAGTTTCTCCTACAATAAGAGCACATCAAATTAAGGGTCGTGTGTTGCCGGAGTGCGTGCTATCCGTACAAACACCGACCCGACCAATTGCCAATCAACATGGTCCAGTTGTGTTACAGATCGGTGCGGTTAGCGCCAGGCGGCTGTCACGTCGACATCCATCCCTCAACACGAACCACAAACACGAACCCGCCATCTTAGATTGGATATTCGCCAGGCGGAGCCACGCGCGAGGCGGCTGACAGCGACATCTATCGACGTGGTACGTGTTTAGATTGGGGCATAATTATACTTGCAAAGCCATTAAAACTTGGCCAATATAACGGGGAGCGTGACACGGGTAGTGGATCGCAAGGGGGGGGTTACGGGTGGAAGGACAGATGAAGATTGGAAATGATGAGTAAACATTAAAACTAGGAAGGACAGAATGATTAGAGAGATCAATTTTAGGAAGAATGGACAAATAAACGAGTGAGTGAGTGAGTGAGTGAGTGAGTGAGTGAGTGAGTGAGTGAGTGAGTGAGTGAGTGAGTGAGTGAGTGAGTGAGTGAGTGAGTGAGTGAGTGAGTGAGTGAGTGAGTGAGTGAGTGAGTGAGTGAGTGAGTGAGTGAGTGAGTGAGTGAGTGAGTGCACGCTTGTAAGGGATAAGCAGTGGTTGTGCGAGGCAACACGTGACTAAGAAGGGCGAACTAGAGGGGCAAAGAAGAGGGTCCAGAAGTTCATGATGAATGAAGGAAAACAAAATTGGGAAAGATAGTTCTTAAAAGAGGTCGATGCTATAGGGCGACAGATAGAAGCGGAAGTAGGATCTTCGCTACTACCCCGGAAGGAAGCCAGGTGGCGTGATTGTAGATTGAATTGCAAACGTGATTGGCTCTAATGTGTTTCTACGGTCGCCGGAAATGACGTCAGAGCTGTATTAGAACATGGCGGAAGGCGGTGTATCGATTGTTGCCAGCTTAGTTACTGATTGTGACATTAGTTTCGAATTCCTCGCGCAATAACAAAATGGGCAGTACGTGTGTGTGTGTGTTTTAGGAGTATCGAATAAGGCACTGGCACAGATATTCAATAGTCAGACGAGTAATGTCAGACCGGTGTCCGTATTTATTTTGTGGGGGACGCACACACACACACACCACGTGTGTATGTGTGTATGTGTGTTTTATGTTACATATAATAAAGGCATGGGCTCAGGTTTTCGTGATGTTTATAATTCTTACAGAATTATGATCAAACGACTACTACCTAAATAGAAAACAAATTTTATATATTAGTACATATATAACGCAGCTATAACAGGAAATAAAGCATATATATCAGTACATATAATATCCATTATGATAATAATTCTAATACCTACGACAATAACAGAAATAATAGTATTTTTACTCAGCCCAAAATAGCACACAGGAAAGCGGCTACATGCAGGCTACGTACAAAAAGCGGAAGCACGTAAAAACATACCATTTGATACCACAGCTCGCAACAAACAACACGTGCGTGTGGTTCAATGGGACTTGCTACATACATATCATAAACTATTTTGACACCACAGTTTACATTCAACAGTAATTTTCTGTGGTCCAAAAGAAACCTGTATATAAAGCATTTCGACACCTCAGATGCTGACCTCAGCTTTATTCTGGGTTCGAATAACTGAATAAATCCTACCTATATGAACCATGTATCAATACACGTCCGACTGGTCTGGCGTCGAAGTTCTTCTCTAACCTAAGTGAAAATCTAAGCCTTATATATACCCTCAGCGTGTTAACAAACATTACAGTTTGTTCACCACAAAAGAATGTACACTAACACAGTATGGACTCACTGAAGTGATTTAACTAAAATAAAACAAAGTAGCAATACCACATGAATTACTGGACTAGAACGAAATATTGTCTCAAACCTGAGTAAATACTATGATTTACTCGAACCTAACAGCTAACCCTCATACGTTTCCGTTCATCACTAAGGGAACGTTCATTCACGCTTTATTTAGCGTCCCTAAGTATATGCAGTTAGGTGTGGTGGGATCTAAATTAAAGCGCCTATCCATTTGATCTATTTGACCCATGGTCGAGAACAGCGGATTTCAGGCAGATCTCCGATACTGCGAATGACACGTCGGGATTATAATAGCTATACATTTAACAAATTTCCTATATCAGTGTAATCTAATTACTCATAATATGGGAAAAAACTCTGTCCGCAGCTTAATACCCATGGAGATGCCTGCCGGAGTAACAAACGACTCCAGGAGTATAAATCCATCAAGCAGCATTGTATGAATTAATTATGGCGACTTTTCTTGCTGAGACATGTGTAATGTCTCACCAGTCCTTTTTTTAAGCCGCCAAGCAAAATCAAAATCAAAATACGAATCACCTACAGTGCGTGTGTGTGTGTTTGTTTTTTGTGTGTGTGTGTGTGTGTGTGTGTGTGTGTGTGTGTGTGTGTGTGTGTTGTGTGTATGCACGTGCATACGTCTGTATATTTAATATATAAGAACATCAGAGACATTGTCTTTGTCGAAATATCACAATGAAGCAGTTCATGTCATAATTCGGCGAGGACATTATGACGTTAATTAATCATCATAATGTAGCCATTAAATAGTGGACAATGGACTATTCCGACGAAAAGGTAAATATTGCTGTCTCAGTGTAACGAAACGAAGTGAACCATGAAACACCCATTCAGCCATAGCCCTGCTGGGTTTTGAACCCAAATACTAGAGTAATTTGATCGGTCATACCAACAACTAGGCCATGGAGACAATAAACCAATAAACTAATTTGAGGAAAGTAATCCATCAAACAATATTAGCGAAATAAAAGAGAAACCAAGAAACATCAGTATATTGCTGATCATAGTTGTAGCCCCCCCCCCCTTAAAACTAAATGATAACGGTCATTTTTCCTGATTAACACGACAGACAACAACAACATCATTCCTCGTAGACACAAAGATGTTGTAATGTTGTTTGTTTTCTACTGAACAAACTTAAATCTTATTACGATTAGGGAATCATCACACCAATTATGATATATATATATATATATATATATATATATATATATATATATATATATATATATATATACTTTTAACGTACTCTTTGAATATACCGACCGGGGAGTAGAGATTGTGAGTGTAACCCGAAGATTACAACTAAACATGATGAAATGTTGCTATTATACGGCTATTATGTTGTATACGGTATATTATTTATGGAATGTTGTTGCTATACAAAAGTCTCAAACATTAACAGTGACTAAATATTAGCGTATTTAATTCAGGTAACAGTCACTGAATTATATATTACGGGTAAATAAATACAAAATTATCACCCAAATGCTATTTTAACTTTATTGTGGCTTCTCAGTGGCCCAGTTAGTTGTATACTTTAGGTCTCCAGTTATATAGGTCGAATCGCAGTATTAATTGTGTCTACGGGATATTTCATCCAACAATGAAAAGCTTCGCCATAATCATATCATTTCCTAAAGCGGTAATCCTTATACTATATAGGTCTAACGTGAGATCAATCCTGAGGCTTACTCATTCACTCACTTATGAATCGTCCAGATGATGTAATGGAGACTATTATCTGTGCCATTGCCCTCTCTCTCTCTATCTCTCTCTCACACACACACACACACACACAATTATAACGGCGTTTAGTACGGCCCTCGGAACACACAGGTGGCGCTCTCAAGCGTTGTCTACATAACATGGCCTACCATTAAATCCAGCCACTTGTCGGGGTGAGCACACCTACGAACGAACTTTATATCGTCATTTTACACACAAACCGACGTGATAAAGCGGCCATCTTGTCTCTCTTATCACCGATATCACGACACAGGTGTTGCCCGGATGCTTTACGACAATGACCCGCTACCGTCAAGTGGCTCTTCGCGGCCTAACTATACTCGACAGAAATCATAAGCGACGTACATAGCGGCGTTTCCTATTTAAACCAAATAACGCGCCGGAGGTGACATTATCCGATCAAATCACTTCTAAATCGTTCCGTCCGTCAGTCCTGAATGATCCTGGACGACTGATCTGGATAGATCTGGATATTCGGCAACACTGTTGTCACCTTTTTGTTAGCTTCTGGGATTATTTCTCAGCTAGATGTGAACGTGTTTCGCCATAACTCTGGCTATTTTTGGAGTAGCGGGGGGCAGTGATAGATTGATAGTTTTTGATAATTATATTAGGTTTTTTCGGTGATTTGCAGCTTTTAGTGGCTTTGATAAGCCGACATTGTTCATAATGTCAATAATAGTAAATATCTGCTTGTGTGTGTACAGTTAGTTTACTCGACGTTTATTGGCAAGAAATATTTGGTTGGCAGTTCATGGGCTTAATTCCGTGGGTGGCTGATTTCATACATGTCTGGTTGATTTCTTATCTAGTTGGTTGATCTGTTTGCTATTCGGTGGATTTGTTATCTGGCTGGTTGGTCTGCTGTCTGGTAGGTTGATTTTCTGTCTGATTAGTTGATCTGCTGATTGGTTGGTTGATTTGCTGTCTGATTGGTTGACTTGTTGTCTGATTGGTTGATTTTATGTCTGATTGGTTGATCTGCTGACTGGTTGGTTGATTTGTTGTCTGATTGGTTGATCTGTTTGCTAATCGGTGAATTTGTTATCTGGCTGGTTGATCTGCTGTCTGGTAGGTTGATTTTGTGTCTGATTGCTTGGTCTGCTGACTGGTTGGTTGATTTGTTGTCTGATTGGTTGATCTGTTTGCTAATCGGTGGATTTGTTATCTGGCTGGTTGATCTGCTGTCTGGTAGGTTGATTTTGTGTCTGATTGCTTGGTCTGCTGACTGGTTGGTTGATTTGTTGTCTGATTGGTTGATTTATTGTCTGATTGGTTGATTTATTGTCTGATTGGTTGATAGCCCATTGGAAACCTGACAGCATGACTAAATGTTGTTTATGTTTCAAAGAGAATGAATTGTTGGAAAACATACACACACGCGCGCGCTCGCACACACATACATATTCAATATGATCACCATTTTCATTTCCTTTGGTAGTGTCCTTTCACATATTTGTAAGTTACTAAAAGAGAATTATCCAGGTCCCACTGACTGAATAGTCTAAACATACTAACACTTTTATATGTATATGGATATGGTCTCTCTTGTAGGTAAATAAATAAATATATTGTAAAATATATAATTTTATTTATTATCAGCTTTATTCCTTGTATATATCAGCATTTATGTACTTACACAATGAGAACTAGATAAATACAGGAAGCCATGTTTCATATATATATATATATATATATATATATATATATGTGTGTGTGTGTGTGTGTATATATATATATATGTGTGTGTGTGTGTGTGTGTGTGTGTGTGTGTGTGTGTGTGTGTGTGTGTGTGTGTGTGTGTGTGTGTGTGTGTGTGTGTGTGTGTGTGTGTGTGTACATTAAATTTATTAGCTAAATAAACTAAAATTAAAACGAAAGCCCATTCAAAGTACCTTGCTGAAGACTGAAACATCCTGCAGCCACAACTAGTACATGGAATTCAATTCCACGACTAGTGTGCTAGCAATTAATGACATAAAGATATGGATCTGGCTACTGTACACTGATCCATGACATCGTGGCTAATAAAGATATGGATCTGGCTGTTGTACAGTGATTCTTGACAGCATGCATGCTAACAAAAATATAGATCAGTCTGCTGTACACTGATCCATGACAGCATGGCTAATAAAATTCGGATAATCGGGATTCTACTGTAACTGGTAGGTAACTCGGTTATCCCAAACTCCGAATAAGAAGAACGTATTTTAGATGGAAGAAGAGAAGCGATGATAAAACAAAAGAGAATGAAACTTATCAAAGGTCAATGTCAGTGCGCTCACTTATATAACACATACAAACAGCCCGCACGTATAACATCCATGATTCCAACCCGTATGTATAACATGCACGAATAACAGGTGTGATGTTATCTGTTAGTCGCCGTACATAAGAAGCTAATCTATTTATGATATATTAACCAATGCGTGGATCAATTAATGAGTTATCAGTAAACAAGCTGATACGAGCGATATCTGCTGATATGATGCTGATATGGTGATATAACTGATATCTCTCGGCTAGGCACGTTGTATTGCTAAATATCGGAATAAGATTTCAAGCGGATTTAAAACACTCGTAAACGGTACTTGGGAAAATCCTTTGCAATACGCATGCCCGTATTTATCCGTGTGTGTGTGTGCTTGCGTGCGTGCATGCAACTTGCACACCTGCGCCATTAGCCGACAGGTGGTGCCCCCTATGAGATTTATGGGGTGATAATATGGCGTCGAGTGGCCAAACAATTTCACTAACGGCAAGTTGAATTATATTCAAGAGATAGCTTGTCACTTTCCTGTTACAGTTTATTGAAGCACCTAGTACGAGTAGCTAACATTTCACAAACATTTGGCCATAAAAGCCGCCATCTTAGCCGCTCCCTCTAGGCAATCACTGACATCGGCACTGCGCATGCGCCCCGGGTGACGTAACATCCGCCGCGCTGTTTGCACTCAGATGGACGTGAAGCAGCTCTTAAGCGCCGGTTTTCGGTCATCTTCGACCTTTCCCTGCCCTGATATGGAGGTCATAACCCCGAGTAAGACTTCAATGTCGTAATTAACATCGATGTCTTATCACGTGCTCGACATCGACGAGCTGACACGGAGAGCCCACCTGCGACACAATAGTCTTCTGTTGCTCAAACGAGCGCCATGTTTGACAAAATAATTGGCGGTAAATAGGAATAAGACTGATGGTGAATTAAGACAGTATATACATAGATATAAAGAAGAATTCTCCACGTAACTAACAAAACATTATACCAAGATAACAGACCAAGGAAGGCCATGTTTTAAACGGTGTCCGCAAACGTGGCTGCCACTAATTTGTAAAGTGGTGCTGACACCTGGCGAGATTTATTTTAACAGCTATCAACTGCTTCTAATAATTTGTGTTTTAGTGATGATGTTTTTTATTTTGTCTTTACTATATTAGTAATGGTAGTTGTTGTTCTTAATGCACTTAGGATAGCACAAACAGCTGCAGCTTGACGGACAGGCAGGCAGAGAGACAGACAGACAGACAGGCTGACTGATTGACTACCTGACTGACTGACTAACTGACTGAATGAATGAATGAATGAATGACAGACAGACAGACAGACAGACAGACAGACAGACAGACAGACAGACAGACAGACAGACAGACAGACAGACAGACTAGACTAGACTAGACTAGACTAGACTAGACTAGACTAGACTAGACTAGACAGATATATATATATATATATATATATGTGTGTGTGTGTGTGTGTATGTATGTACGTATTAGTTATTTCTTTAGCTAGGGACTTAGTTGACTTCTCGTCTTGTTAGTTATGCAGCGGAAGTTCGGAACACTCGCAAATTGACGCGGACTGTCACGTGACATCCTGACGCCATGAGCGAGAGCTGAGCGATAATCAGTCATTTATTAGCAATAGATGTCGCTTTAGGTGTGTCGTGGTGGAGCCGTCGACAAGATAGATGGCAGCACCATACAGACGGACCGACGGTCGTGACATGCGCGTAAATCACTGACAAACATGGCGCCGACGGAGAGGGGGGGGGGCTGACACAGGGAGTTGAAACAATGTGGAATGGTGGGCAGCTGATAAAAACGAGGAAAAACAAACAAACAAAAAAGATTCTAGATTCACTTTCCTAAAAATCACTCAGATAGTGCATGTATTCTTGAATTGAAGTTTTTGGGTCAGCGCATTTACACTCACTGCCAACACACACACACACACACACACACACACACACACACACACACACACACACACACACACACAATTCGAATTTAAAGATGAAATACCCTTCAAACATCGATTGACCGGGATTTGAGCACGAGTACTGGAAGTCGGTGGCCAATCACGCTACCAGAGACAGGACCTATATATAACGGTGTTATGTAGGAATTCGTAGTCGAGGGATTTTTTAATGGATTATAAATCGGAACCCGATGGATCTGACACTTCTGGACAGTGACCTCCTCGAACAAACGCCCTCCCCCCCCTCAGAATCTCGCCTCCCATCTCCCAGACTCTTCCTCATCCGGGGAACGTTAATGGAGGCAGGAAGGAATTTAAGCCGTTTGGGGGCGAAAGGGAGAGAAAGAAACTAGACAGAAATATGACAACGTTTGAGCTTCGCTCTGTCGCCATCAGCCAACATAATGTATTATATCCGCGTTCGGTACAAGCTGCCAGCTAAATGACTGGTAACACTCTCGCCTCTATGGTAGTCGCCCGGGGCGGGAAGGACTGGGGGGTGGGCCGGAGATGTAGGGGCACTGTTTGGCCGGATGGCTAACCGCGGTGCCGCTAGATGGCTAGTTAGTCGTCAAAATTATAGCCAACTGTTAAAAACGTGGCTAATTAGCCAACAGTGAGCTGATGTGGCCGATGTATAATTGGATGTTGAGATGTTACGGGAAGAGGCTAACTTCGTCGGTCATCATCGTCTGCTCGTTTATAAGATTTTGTTGTGCTGGGAGGGGGGGGGGGTCTCGTGAGGGGTTTATTTTATGTCTTACGATTGTTGTTCTCTTGCTGTTCTCTCCTGGTGGTGTAC
Source organism: Paralvinella palmiformis (assembly GCA_025642065.1). Taxonomy (NCBI): domain Eukaryota; kingdom Metazoa; phylum Annelida; class Polychaeta; order Terebellida; family Alvinellidae; genus Paralvinella; species Paralvinella palmiformis. The sequence continues at coordinate 539,971 of JAODUP010000399.1, forward strand.
TTACGCACGCATGCACGCATGCACGCACGCCCAAGAGAAAGCAAAAGAAATGCATCTCATTAGTTCTATTAAAAAGGATATTTATTTTATTCCTATCAATATATACATAAAACTATACACACCCAAACCTATACATCGATAATACGTCTGGATGAATCATCAGTCTGTAATCCTAACACCATTAGTTTTGGGTAGGTGACAATTGCATCACTCATAACTGTAGCCAGTTATTTGGTTTATATGTAATAATGTTATATAATATTAATAATGTTTTTGTGTGTGTTTCTGTGTGTGTTAGTGCGTGTGTTAGTGATAGTGTGTGTGTGTTAGTGTTAGTGTGTCTATGTGTGTGTGCGTGTGTGTGTTATCTGTCTATATCACTGTTTATGAGTACAGACTGTAAATCCATGCTTATTTGTCTGAATCTCTGTTCGTTGCCTGCCTGTCAGTTAGTCAGTCAATCAGTCAGTCAGTGAGATAATTTCACACACACACACACACACACACACAAACACAAACACGCACACAAATGGACCTAAACAATGTTGGTACCCTAGCATACGACAATAACATCCGCCAAAAAATCCGCCGATGGTAGTTTATCATCCACTCACAATAACGCCACCTTTGGTCACGTGGCCACACTCGTCAGCTCATAGCGTGTACAATATGGCGGCCAGTTAGGGCGATAATGTGTCGAGCAACAATGGAGATTTGGCGGGAAATCCACTCGCGATCTCGAGCTAAGAGAGAGAGACAGAGAGAGAGAGAGAGAGCTCCACAAGTCATTCATTGTCTGTCGCGTTTGTGGTGTGAGAGGACCGGGTACGCAGTGCTAAGCGGCTAATTCCGAGTGTTTGTTGTTAACTGGTGCCAAGATACGGGACTGAATCGTCTTGACTGCGGCCCGCTAACAGCCCGCCGACGAGATAAATGTCTCTGGGCTGCTGATGATTGGATGGCGGGCCAGTTAGGAGCAGATAAATGGGTTGGTGTCGGTCAGGGCGGTGGGCGATATTAGGGGTTTCTCGTATTGATATGAGTGATTACCTCTTCCGGCGAAAGTAATTGGACCAAGTGCCGTCCACGGCGGTGCCCGATATAGGGGGGAGGTATGGGGGGCGCCGGTGGCGCCCTGGACGTGTCACGTGACCCGATTAACGCCGCGTTTCGTGTCGATTGAGGCACGTAGCAACTCGGCGTTGCTGGGACCTCATCGGATGAAAGGGGCACCTCAAAGTGGTACCTCGCTGTACATATACTTCTGAATTAATAAATAACTCACGATATCCCGTAATAATAGGCTAGGGTGTGTGTTAGTGTGTGTTAGTGTGTGTGTGTGTGTGTGTGTTTGTGTGTGTGTGTGTGTGTGTGTGTGTGTGTGTGTGTGTGTGTGTGTGTGTGTGTGTGTGTGTGTGTGTGTGTGTGTGTGTTGTGTGTGTGTGTGTATGTGTTTCCTTACAAAACATACACATTCTAACCTTAGTATTAAACATATATATATATATATATATATATATATATATATATATATATATATATATAGTAAAATACTTCATATTCCCTATAATCTTATCCCATTTTCGAGTATTCTTTACTCCAGTTCAAATTTCCACAAAATTAGTTTGTGACTAACTCGAGCGCTGACCAGGTTAAGTGTAATTCTAGCACGAAGATTAACAACACTCAACACCAAAATTGTGGCCACGCCAAAAGACGCCATGTTCTAAGCGGCAGCACGTGACCAAAGCAGTGGTCACATGACACGTCTTTGTTTGGCCGCCGGTCGGCCATGTCACCCGCGGCTTTGTAACTGGAGCCCGTAATAAGATTATTATCTCGATTTATGGCGCGACCAAAGGTAATAAAATTTTATAATCTACCGGACTTTTTTCAAACTGTAGACTCAGAACCTAAGATATGGCATCGAATTCGAATTAAACGAAGTGTTTATCTGAAAAGTCAGAGTCCTTGACCTTATATGGGATAATCGTGTCGGATATTAACATTTCGGGATATAATTACACGATTATACTGCCAGTTGATCAGATAACTCTAATTCTATTACCGATTGAAGTTTTATTATTATTAATTTATTACTAGTAATATTAGTAGCAGTAGCAGTAATAGTAGTAGTAGTAATAGTAATAGTAATAGAAATAATAATAATAATAATAATAATAATAATAATAATAATAATAACAGTATTATTATTATTAGTAGTAGTAAAAATCCATGGTTCGATCAACTCTGTTGTGTTCATATTTTAATTAAGTACCAGGTTGATGGTTGATGAAGCTGTACCCAGATATGTTGATAGTTTAACAATTACCTTCAGTACGTCATAGTTAGAGATAATTTCACACACAAAAACTGGAGATGTCTAATTTCCGGCTAGTGGCCATTACGTAAAATACATTACGTAAAATGGTTCATCTTTATTTTAACTCGGGTCTCACTTACCATCAAACGCCGTCGCATCGTTTCCTTTGAAGGCTGAGATTCGTTATTAATTTTTCCTCCGCTCACGAAATTAATTTCCAGATTGTATTTTATTATATAACGTTGACAGGGGGGAGGACCTCATCAGTTCACCGTTGACGCGCTGCGGATTAAGCTCACTTTTCACCCTCGCCCGCCCGGACTTCGCCCGTCGGGCGCATGCGCCGTGACGATTGCCACGCGAAACGGCCTAATGGGGCGGCCGACTCGGCTCGTCCGCATAATGGTGGCGCTTAGATGAGACAATTAAGCGAACTTCTGGCCGATTAGCCGGCTTCATCCTCCAGCAAACAGGCCGACATCCGCTCTCCCGAGCACGTAATGGCCGCCCTCCGCTGGGCGCAGCCATCTTGGAAGCTCCGCCCACACCGGACACTGATTGGTCGCCCATCTACCGTAGACCGGCGAATGAGCGCCGCTCTGGAGCCGAGCGGCCGGCCACTGGCGGCTGGCTGGAGTTTATCGACGGCGAATGGACCATCAACGGCGCTAATAAGGTTAGAAAATCGACGATAAATGCTCTAAAAAGGTCCACTGATTGCTCGAAGGCCGTTTGAGTGTGGCTGGGCGTGCTGAAGACCACACGACTGAGGTCGGGAGTGATACAGGCAGATCATCTTATGGAGGAGCTCACTATAAATATGAACTATTTCTCGTAATAGACCACAGACTTGAATCAAAACTGATTTCGTGCACATCGAAAGAACAAGAAAAAAACCAAGAAAAAAGCCAAAATACAAACAAACAGCAATTTGTTTTGTTAGGAAACGAAAAATGTGTTTAATCTGGTGAGGAAAGCAGATATCTAGTTTTCTAAGAGTGGACGAAAAGGGGAGGATTTATTCTGGATATTTATCTGGATCAAGGCGACCATGATTCATACGAAGTCGTTCAGCATCGACTCGCTGCTGGCAAAGGACCCGCCGCGTTGCCAGAGTCCACTGCGCAGGCGCACTGATCCGGTCACGTCGACGACGGTGACGTCACCTCTTCCAAGTCCGGATCGGTGCCGATCCCCGGACTCGTACCGGTCGAGTCCCCTAAGCGAACGCTCGACCCCGGAAGGTCAACGCACACCCAGTCCACGGATCACCGCTGGAGGGCAGCACCTGCATCACGGCCCGGGAGGCTTTATACCACGTCCTGGTTTGTTACACCTGCAATCCGGAGCGCCCCAGCTCCCCCACGGTGCATTCCATAACCACCCATATCCATTCAGTCTCCATCCTGGATCAAATCCTAGTGTTCACAGCGCCGGACCGTCGCACGGACAGACGATATCCATGTTGCCTGGATCGGCCTTCCATTCGCCCATGGAGCAGGCGATGAAAATGGCCCAGGCACAGGCCCATATCCAGAACATCCATCTGGATATGCTGGCTAGATCCGGGGTCTATATGCCGAGATTAATGGATTATGCCAGTAAGTTACTAAATAATGATTTATTTAAAATAATAAGATTATAATCTTATAGATGTATCAATAATGCTATTATTATATTATTATTATTATTATTATTATTATTATTATTATTATTATTATTATATCCATCCTGTTTTCTTAAATATATGTTTTCGTTTACACACAAAAAGTCTTGGTTTCGAAAAATAAAAGGCACACATTTTGTTGGCCATAAAACAGTGTATCACAAAATTTTAGTTCAACTAATGCCATTTTATTAATAAGAAGCACATTATGTAATTCGGTCTACAAATCATAACCACATCTAGGCACAAATTTTGCAGAAAAGAATTATAAATTGAAACACAATCTTTCCTTGCGTGATTGTTTACTTAAAGTAAACAATCACAGAGTGTTCTCTCGCTCTTTACCAAACCGATCATTCTACCGCGGTAATTCATTTGCGCATGCACGCGCGCATGCGCTAAACTACATTCCCGTGGCGATAAACTAACCATACTTAGGGATTATTGTTCGACCCGTAAACCCGTTAAAAGAGCCTTTATTGAGCACTTATGGGTTAGCCCCAAAACGGCCACCGGCCACCCCCGATAATTATATACTAATGAATGACTGTATTTGTTATTTTTCGCTGCCCGTCCTTGATCCAATGGCTGAGAGAGGACGAGAGCAGACGATCAACTGATAAAGTAGTTAATTGATTGAAGTATCTCGCCCCGAAAACATCTTCTCCTGTCATATATCACAATGTTGACACGTTAGTCTTTAACGACTAACGTGGGCAGGTGTGTTTAGATTATAATTGACACAGAATGGCTTATTATCTCGTAGATAATTATCATTGTCTACTGGTAATAAAATGGCGCTTATCTTTTAGTCTCTCAGCCGCCAAACTTTGAGTGGTCGTTGTATAATTTTTAATATTATTGTGTGGGTAGATAACGAGCGCGCGTGCGCGCGTACACCGACATACACACACATACACACAAACACACACACACACACACTCCTTGTTGGGTTGAAGATTGTATCTTCTGCCGACTACCCACTGACCAATCATCCAGACGTATTATTAATGTGTATGTTTCTGTATAAATTGAATAGAG